>JAKOGI010000571.1:5000-47500 GCA_029747015.1 Carnegiea gigantea | reverse complement strand
AATATATATATATATATATATATGTATTTATGTATGTATGTATTGTAGATGTATAAATATGTATATATATGGGTACAAAAGATGTGTGTGTACATATACATGCATACATACATATATATATATATATATATATATATATATATATTATATATATATATATATATATATATATAGTTATATAGTTATATAGTTATATACACGCACAATCGTTAATGCAGGGCTAATAATAGAAATATGATTCCACCAAGATAATTGAGACTATTATAAAATTCTCCTACGAGCTAAAAAATAAAATAAAATTGGTGTCAGTTTTCCAAGTAAGAAGGGGGCAATTCGTAAGCAATTAAAAAACTTCTAAGGAAACTTGTACACATTCGAAGTCTCAAGAAGGTTGCAAAGTAGAACTATTAAAAGTCTCTAAGCATCAGCCTCTTTCTCATGAATCAACCTTAGCATGTGGAGCTCTAATCAACCGATGGGAAACTGCATGCCCCTATGCTTCCCCCGTATCGTTAAGGCTCTATATCAAAGTGTGATTGAGTTCAGCATCAGTGAAGATAACTTACATACTTAATCACTATATATCTGGGCAATTATCAAACTTACGTACTCAAAACACTTTCTCATACGACACTCTATAATTTGTACTCCTTGTCCAAGTTTACTCCTTGTCCAAGTTTACAAGAGTCAGTAATCGCACGAAGCTAAGTTTGAAAGTCTTGTAAATGTCATGAATAGTCATAAATTTACAAACAGTAATTGAAATAAAGCAGAATAGAATATGCAAGCTTGTTAATGTACGTACCTCATCCACAAGCCATAATTGAATAAAGTATAAGTCGCACCTTAGATGTTTAAGGGGTTGTTAATGTATGTACCTTGTCCAAGTTCGTTAGACACTGTTAGGATTGTTGAGATTGGTTAGAATTTGATTGTAAGTAAGAAGGAATCACAAATTATGATAATAACAACATAAAGAGAATAAACAGCAAGATTTATATGGAAAACCATAAACGAGAAAAACCATGGGCGGCAATGAACAAAAAATCCACTATGATGATAAAAGAGTACTGACTTGATCTTAGATCAATGTGCCCTAAGAAGATCAATTAGTGATTACAGAATCACTCAGAATGCTCTCTCGCAAAACAAGAATAGTAGAACTAATAGCAGCTTAAAGGGAAGAACAATTTTTTAGATGCTCAATGATGCTTGTGTTCTTGATGTATTTTTTACGTATATTTGGAGTCCAAGGCTAGTCTCTTTATAAAGGGATCAGCAGGTGAAGATAGAGGAAACCCCAGCAGCACTAGCGCTGCACTTGCCACAGACCGTCATAAACACCACTGACCACTATCGCAAGCGCACGGGTAATCATAGTATAGATAAAAGATATCGTTCCTCAGGGACTAAAGTAATCTATCGAGCCTAGTCTTGTCAGAATATGCTAAGCAAAACTCTATTTCAAGTGGTTTCGATTAACTACTGCAAATGGACTAGTTATAATCAATAAGAGAAAAATATCTAGGAATTTTCGCAGTTATGAAAGAGAATTGGATCAAAATTACTAAACATGTGCTATTCTCTAATTGGTTAATTCCGAGGTATTGTAATCTTTTCTAGAAACTTGATCTATTCTTTCGAAATCAATCAAATTTTCCTAAACTAAGCAAACGTCGTTTTTTCAAACTAATTTAACTTAATTCAAGTTCAAAGTCTTCGATTACTTACTAACCCTCCTAACATATAAATCTCTCTTTTGAGACGAAGGTACGCTAAAGTCTATTCAAGCAGTTCAACAACCAAATGTCGTCTTTCGAATATTCACTCGATTGTTTCAAGTGTGCAAGTAAATTTTGGCCAAAAATCAACTCACAATATATCAAACACTTGATAGAACGAAATCATACCAATCATGAAAATAAACACAATTGAATAAAGTAAAATATGATCCAATACACTTTCACAGACTAATAAATTCCTAGACAAAGAAAACTACTCAGACATGATAAAAGATAAACAAACTAACCAAAAATCAGCTCGACTGAGAACCACCTCAGGATCGAAACTCTAACACTCAAAACTCACACAAAAGCAAAAACAAAACTAAGCAAAGAACAAAATTTGAGGGAAAATAAACTAAACTAATCTTCACTAGGCTAACTCTAACTTGCTTTACTTGCTAGGGATTGCTCTCCTTCGCTGCTGAACGTCGCTATTTATAGGAAATTCAAGTTGATCTCAGCCACACAGTCGAGGAAAAATGAAGAGGCAGCAGTTATAGGCCTACCGCGGTCTGTGGCATCCACCACGATCCGACCATGGTCTGTGCTAGAACTGATTTCTTACTCTTTTCTTGCTCCGTGGGCGTAACAACTCACGGATGACCGTGGAGGAGGTCAAAACACAGGCATTAAAACGCAAATGCTGGGTGAAAAGGCTAACAATCTTGCAAAACACATAAAACAACTATACCCAAGTGTAAATCGAGAATAGGAAAGTAAACAACATTATTAAGCACAAAATTGTTTTAAAAACGAGGCAAAATAGCCCTAAAAATATGTACATATTAAGCTCTTATCAAACTCCCCCATGCTTAAACTGTTGCTTATCCTTAAGCAATGAAAAAACTGAAAAGGTATACAGAACCTCCTCAAGTTAGACATAGGTAACATTCAATTGGCAAAGATGATCCAAAGACAGCCCAAAAAGGTACAAAAAATCATTAATAAGAAGAATAGGGAATGAAATTTCAAAAACCTTTTAATAGACCACAATGCAAAACTTGGACCAATCTTCCCTAAAGCGTCAAATACAATCATTCAACATATGAAAGAAGCGAAACTAGTAAGGCTGGTAGAAGCTCACTACAGTTATGTGGCACTCAACAATCATGTGTTTGACAATGTATATATATGAAGGTTCTCTCAATTCTCATTCCTTGGACACAAATCTACCATAGGCTTGACAAGATTCTCAAATTCACCACTACTAAAATGCAAATACACCGAACAATCATGAGAACTTTCATAGGGATGTAGTGGGGCTCAGGGTAAAGGTAAGAGGGGAACAAATGTTTTTGGAAATAAGGAGCTAAAAGCCAAAAGACGAGAGCTTAAACAATTCCAATGCATCATACTACATCCTTCTTGAACTATATCAAAATAAATCCCAAAATGAAGAGAGAAAGAGTCAAAAAATACAAATATCTTACATTCTCATCAAGGCTAATCACTTTCTTTGAATTTTTTTTGTTCTTTTTTTTTGTTGTTCATTTCTCTTTTTTTTTTCCTTTTTTTCCTTTTTTTTCCAAAAAGGAATAGCCAAGGGAATTCCATAACAAACTTTAAAATCGAATTCTTCTCTAAACTTTACACAATAAAATAAGGGACTTATCAAATGTTTACATCCCTGCACCCAACAGTCAAAATTCACTAAAGAGAATAACAATCCACCTTACTAACACCCTATCAAACTTGATGCAAAAGAAGGTAATGCTCCTCTAGCCTTGACTTAAGGGTAAGACAAGTATTTGACCATGGGCTAAAAATAGGAGTTCAAATCAAGAAAACGGTTATAGGCTCAAAGGGGCTAACAAGGGATACAATGCACAACCAGGGTGGCTATTTGGCCAAGGTGTTAAACGAATCAAAGAAAGAAATGTCTCAATCATATTACCTAAATGCGCATGCGATATGTGATCTTAAATGAGAATCAAAGCAAGTTCTCGAGAAATAACTCCAAGGAAGAGTTACACATGAAAGAAATATGAGACTAATAATGATAAATAGTCTCTAAAACTCAAAGTCTCACAGAATATTTGCCAAAGACAAAGCTAGCTCACTAGTAAACACATGCCAAAATCTTATAAAGACCCATGGGGGAAAAAATAATTCACATCCAACATGTGGTCAAAACATGGAATTCATTTTGAAAACTCATTCACAAATATTTATGCACAATTCGGGCGAATCAAAGGATCAACTAAACTAAAGAAAGCTACCAAATATATAGAGATCATCATCGGAGGACTTTTTTCTTCTGTGTTTTTTTTTTTTGTGTTTTTTTTGGGGGGGCAAACAATGCAAATTAAAATGCAAAAGAAACTAACAAAAGAAAGAAACTAAAATGCAACCTAGAAGAAAACTAAATGCACTACTAAAGCAAAACTAAAACAAAAAACTACAAAAACTACCACTAAAAATATATACAAAGCAAAAACAAACACAACAAACAAAAACAGGCATCAGATGCCAAATATAATAACTAACTCCCCCATGCTTGAATCACACATTGCCCTCAATGTGGGCACATCATAATAAAAAGGGAAGGGGAGTAGCAGAGAAAAGATTAGAGAGGAGGAGGTGGAGGAGAATGGCGTGTTGTCCATCGGAGATATGCCAATCTCACCAGGTCTCTATACATGGCCTATAGGTTTGGAAATATTGGGTTTGGGAAGCACGCAATCCATGAAGCTCATCGTGACACTCTTGGACAAAGTCTCGAAGAGCTGCGCTCTTTGAAGCAACACACTTTCGAAGGGAAACTTGTTCCTCTTGAATAGATCGAAGGGTGTCTTGGATATCGGAATAGTCAAGAGGGGGTGGATGAGAAGATGAACTAGGTCCTGCTTAACTAGATCGAGGGGCTGGTCGTTGGGATACAGGTCAAACAACCTCGTCATCACTAGGTACCTAGTAAAGGTTAGCCCGGTGAAGCAGAGTAGTGCGATCGGCATTGGGAAGCGGCTAAAGCTGGTCCTCGGGGTAAATCCAACACAAACTGCCAACCTCAACTTGACAGAAATTCATAATCTCAAAAGCAGCTTGATCAAGCTACTCAAACCCAGAAACTCTATCCTCAGGATTGGGATTAACGCCCAAGAATCTAGCAATAGTAGTTACAATTCCACCAGTGACTATCCGAACTTTAGTGCTAATAGTAGCACTATGTAATTGCCTAGTTGAGAATGAATCTGGGTCAAGTTGAACACCATCAAGCATACAGAACAGAAAGTACAACTCAGATAATCTTAGGACATTCAGACTATCGTCGCGACCAAACAGAGAACAAGCAAAGATATGCTGAGGTACTCTATTGCAAGGGTTTCTGATATGTGTACATTTCGATGAACTAGTACTGTACTTAACACTCCCCAAAAGTTCACCCCAAAATGCATTCGGGTTGAATTCATAGGGGACTTGGTTATTCGGTAAATCCATACTAGGTGAAAAACTGAAGATACTATTGAAAGTACCTAAGTTCAGATCATACAATTGACCTTGCAAATAAAACAACATATATCCAGCGTGACATTGAGGCCTTCTAGCGACCTTGACATAGAGTGTACTTAAAAATTCTAAGGTCAGGTCCCGGTACGTATGCTCTTTGAGTTTTAAAAAGTGACTCACACCACCTCTTGCAAACAACCAACGACTATCATCCAACATTCTCAATCGGGCTAACAAATCCTCATCATAGTATCTAGTTGCTACTACTCCACTTTCAGCCAAACAATTGTACCTAGCAACACGATTGGGATGAGTCAAACCAAGAGGGTGAAGAATGTTACCTCTAGCACGCACATTGGTTGATGTTCTGGATGTCCTTTGAGGTCGTGATGGTGCTTCACTTGATGAACCAACCTCCTTGGTGCTCCTTTGCTTTTTGGTTGGTGCCATGGCTACAAAACCTAACCAAAAACAAAACTAAAACCAAATAGGAACCAAAACCTATAAAATTGAAGAAATTAAGTAAAAATATGAAGAATTTGAGAGAGAAAAGGATGGGTATGGTGGATGAATGAGGGTGAGATGAATTTTGAAGAAGAAGAAGAAGAAAGATAAGATTTTGTGGATGAAATGGGGAGATTAAGTTAAAGGAAGGAATTTGGTGTGACAATGAAAAAAATGGAGAAGATTTGAGGGAGATTGAAGGTGTTGGTTATGGAGGTTTTAGATAGAGAGCAGGGAGGAAGAGAGAGAAAGAGTCGAGTGAAGAAGATGAAGTGAGGGGAAAGAGAAAAGGCACCACAGTCAAAAACCTAGACCGCGCCCCGTAGCAAACCCCCACAGACCGTGGCGGTCACTACAGACGGCTCCTGATGTCTGCTAGTACTCGTTTTTTTTTTGGGGGGGTTTTCAGGATTGGTACCCACAGCCGTATTTCTAGTGTTCCTAATCATGGTGCCAACATTTTATTCATATTTTATTTCTTTTTTTGTTCTTTTTTTTCCGAAGATATAACTACAAAAAGTAATAAAAGTCAAAACTATAAAAAGGGAAAAAGAAAGAGAGCTTGGGTTGCCTCCCAAGAAGCGCTCTTTTAAGGTCAAGAGCTTAGCCCTTGCTCTAAGCTTGGTCCAGATCAGCCATATCGTCAACCAAAAAGTCAAACTTCTTCAGTTGAAGGTACCACCGCAGAAGTTCTGGCTGGAGGTCATTCGTCCTTATAATTTGGTGCCGTAACGCACCATCTGCATGCAAAACAAATCGCTCTCTTTGCCTGTTAGACGGACTACCATCTACTTGCACAACCCCTGCATCAAAATCGGCATTGAAACCTTCCAAAAGGGGCATAGAGTGAACAATTTATGCAAACCTACAATACTCGCTCATCGAAGAATCATTAGAAACTGGGGCCTCAACCTCGGGCTTGTTAGGTGGCATAGGAGCAAAAAACTCCACCTTAGCATACCCTTGGTCAGGGTTCTTATATAAAATCCATTCAGAATCAGGAGGATCTACATCATTTAAGACATCCTATATATCATACTCAAGGAAAAGGGGTAATGCATCTAATATAGCAGAATGAGGAGAAATCACATCCTCCTTCCTATGACTAAACACAGCTATCGCCAAAATGGGCCTACCTAATATAATTTGGGCATCATCAGTTTCAGGCATATCGATTATAATGAAGTCTTCTAACACCCAAATGTCTCCTATATTGACAGGCAGATCTTCTAACTTGCCTATGGGTTGTGTCACAGAACCATCAGCCAACTATAGTGAAAAGGGGGCGGCTAGTAACAGTCCTTGGTGCAGCTTATGAAACAAAAAGTAGGGCATTATGCTTACACTTGCACCTAAATCACATGGACCTTTCTCAATTCCTATCGTTCCTACAATGCAAGGGATAGAAAAACTACCTAGGTCAGGGAGCTAAGGGAAAAAATGGTTGGGATCTCAACAGTGTCATTCTCCTTAAAAGTGGCAGCCTTGTCACCATTGTTGCTCTCCTTACTACCAGCCATAGTTATCTCTCTACCCTCTTCCATTGGTACTTCCTCAGGGTCAGTTGAGTCCTCTTCTTCCTCCTTCATGGTAACACACTTATAGTGCTCTGGAGCGTTGGGTTCAGGCTTACTAGGAAGTCTATCTGAGGGCGTAGATGAAAAAGTGGCTTTTTGCAGAATTTATACTTCTGACATCCTATTATGAGTCGTAAGCAAATCAACCTTGGAGGCCAATTGCTTAATGTACTCAACTTGTTTCTATTGTGCCATAAGCATATTATCCATCATTACTTCCAAATTAGACTTTTGGGGAATCTGAGAGGGGAATTAGGGTCTTTGAAAACTAGGGGGTGCTCTAGCATTCATAGGGGGTATATTCACAGTGTTTGGATTCGATCTATAAGAAAGATTCGGATGATTCTTCCAACCCGGACTATAGATATTAGAGTAAGGGTCATAGGTCGGTCTCCAGTTGAAGTTTTGAACATAATTAACTTTATTGGGGTCTTAGAAAAAAGGACTCCCAACTTGACAATTCAGAGATATATGATCAATTGAACCACAAATTTCACAAGGGGAAGGGGCACTTGAGTTCACAGCATTAACATTCATTTAGTCCAATCTTTTAGTCATGGCATCTACTTTAGCAGAAAGTAAAGTAAAAGCATCAATGTAAAGCTTACCTCCAACCCGCCTGGGTTGGGCGCGTTTAGTGGACCATTGAAAGTTATTAAGCATCATCTCTCTAATAACGTTATAGGCTTCATCCTCGGTCTTGCTCATTAGAGTTCCCCCTGTAGCCACATCAATAGTGGACCTCATAGCTTAGGCCACACCGTTACAAAAGGCCTGGATAATCATCCAATGATGAAGATCATAATGGGGGCACAAACGTAGTAGATCTTTAAAACGCTCCCAAGCATCATAGAGCGTCTCATCCCCTTTTTGCAGAAAGTTACTGATTTGATTTCTCAGGCTCGCTGTCTTGCTCGGAGGGAAGAATTTGGTGAGGAAAGTTCTTGTCAACTCATCCCAAGTAGTTATACAACGAGACACAAAGAGTGTAACCAAGCCCTCGCCTTTGCCGTCAATGACAAAGGGAATAAGTGTAGACGAATCGCATCACTGAAGACTCCGTTTAACTTTAGCGTATCGCACACCTCTAAAAATACCAAGAGGTGTAGATTCGGATCTTCCAAAGGAGCTGTCGAACTGAGATTGCTGCACTATGGAAATAAGTGCTAGCTTGAGCTCTAAGTAATTACCATCCACAGCAGGCCGAGCTATGCTTGAGGCGATCCCTTGGACTCCGGGAGTAAGGAAATCTCAAAGGGTCATTCTTTCTTCACCCGCCATGTTTGAAGTCCTTCTTGCCTCACACCTTTGCTCTTCGATCCTTTGCTTTTTCTTCTTTAAGCGAAAAGTCCTCCCAATATCTGGATTGGGCTCGTACAAAATCAGACTTCGCATAAACTAGGAAAAATTCCTGCAAGCACTTCTACCAACACTACATGTGCAATTAAATAGGGAAAAGAAAAATAATAAGACAACAAAACAAAACAAAACAATAAAATACTTAGTCACATTCGTAAGCCAATACTCAATAGTTAGCAATTTAGTCCCCAGTAACAGTGCTAAAAACTTGACCACTACCGCAAGCGCACGGGTAGTCGTAGTATAAATAAAAGATATTGTTTTTCAGGGACTAAAGTAATCTATCGAGCCTAGTCTTGTCTGAATATGCTAAGCAAAACTCTATTTCTAGTGGTTTTGATTAACTACTGCGAATGAACTCGTCTAGATCAATAAGAGAAAAACGTCTAGGAATTTTTGCAATTATGGAAGAGAATTGGATCAAATTTAATAAACATGTGCTATTCTCTAATTGATTAATTTTGAGGAATTGTAATCTTTTCTAGAAACTTGATCTATGCTTTCGAAATCAATCAAATTTGCCTAAACTAAGCAAACGTCATTCTTTCAAACTAATTTGTCTTAATCCAAGTTCAAAGTCTTCGATTACTTACTAGCCCTCCTAACATATAAATCTCTCTTTCAAGATGAAGTTATGCTAAGTCTATTTAAGCAGTCCAATAACCAAATGTCCTCTTTCGAATGTTCACTTGATTATTTCAAGTGTGCAAGTAAACTTTCACCAAAAATCAGCTCACAACATATCAAACACTTGATAGAAGAAAGTCATACCAATCATGAAAATAAGCACAATTGAATAAACTAAAACATGATCCAATATACTTCCATAGACTACTAAATTCTTAGACTAAGAAAACTACTTAGACATAATAAAAGATACATAAACTATCAAAGAATCAATGAAATCTGAGCAGAAGGGCTCGACTGAGAACCGCCTCAGGTTCAAAACTCTCACACTTGAAACTCACACATAAGCAAAACCAAACTAAGCAAAGAACAAAATTTGAGAGAAACTAAACTAAACTAATCTTCACTGGGCTAAGTCTAACTTGCTTTGCTTGCTAGGGATTGCTCTCCTTCGCTACTGAACGTCGCTATTTATAGGAAATTCAAGTTGATATCAGCCACACAGCCAAGGGAAAACGAAGAGGCAGCAGTTACAGGCCTACCACGATCCATGGCATCCACCATGGTCTGTGCTGGAACCAGTTCCTTACTCCACGAGCGTAGCAACTCATGGATGACCGTGGGGGAGGTCAAAACACAGCCATTAAAGGGCAAATGCTGTGTGAAAAGGCTAAAAATCCTGCAAAATACATAAAACAACTACGCCCAGGCATAAATCGAGAATAGGACAGTAAACAACATCATTAAGCACAAAATTCTCCTAAAAACGAGGCAAAATAGCCTTAAAAAGATGTACATATTAAGCACTTATCAACCACAGACAGTCTGGGTTAGCCTCTGAAAAGAACGTCTAAAGCACTTTTGGTTGTGGACTATGGACAAGCCCTCTAGGGCTCTACGGAGGAAAGGATTTGGGTCACTAAACCCAACAATCTCCACCTTAACAATCTCCTCCTTGGGCTAAATTCATCAACAAGAGCAAAGAACACCACCAAAGAACCCCAAAGGTAGAGACTCACAGGGTGGATCCTGAACGGTATTCAAAAGCACTAAATGTTGACTAAGTCTAGGTAATGCTGGAGCTTAGCAATGGGGAGAAGCTTGGTCAGCATGTCTGTAAGAATCTCAAATGTACAAACTTTTTCGAAGTAATTTCTCCTATAGTAATCGTATCTCTGATGTAATGGTACTTGATATTGATATGTCTGGTCTTAGAGTGGCAGGCATCATTCTTGGTGAGATGAATAGGACTCAACTATCCGAAAAAACTATAGTGACAACTTGTAAAATACCAAGCTCAGTTATAAGGCCTATCAACCATTTAGCTTCTTTAACACTCTCAGTTGCAGCAAAGTATTTAGCCTTAGTACTACATAAAGCTGCAATAGACTATAAGGATGCTTTTTAAGAGGTAAGACCCACACATAGAGTGAAAATGTAGCCAGAAATAGAGTGTCCTTGATGAAGATATCCACCGTAATTAGAGTCGACGAATCCTGCAACATCATAAGTTGCAGTCTTAGACTTATCAAATATTAGGCATCTATCCAGAAAATCCTTCACATAGCGAAGAATCCATTTTATAGCCTCGCAATGATCCTTAATAAGATTGTGTATGTAGTGGCTTAGCACGTGAACCGTATAGGGTAAGGCAAGTCTAGTGCGTACCATAGCATACATGAGGCTGCCTACTGCACTAGAATGGGGAACACGAGACATTTTCACCATTTCTTCCTCAGATGTTAGACAAGACTTAACTGATAATTTTAAGTGTGTAGCTAATTTGAAGTGAGCAGATAGAGGAGTGAGCACTGATTTATAGTTATTCATATTGAACCTATCAAAGACTTTTTCAAGGTGCTTCCTTTAATATATGTAGAGCTTATCGGCCTTACAATCCTTATAAATCTCCATGTCGAGTATCCTCTTAGCTACACCCAGATTCCTCATCTCAAACTCATTACTAAGTTCTTGTTTCAGGTTGTTGATCGAGGACTTGTCCTCGGAAGCAATGAGCATGTCGTCAACATACAGAAGTAGATAATTGAAAGACCCATCAAATTGTTGAAAATATACACAATTATCATAATGAAAATGTGTATAGACTTGTCCTATCATGAAGATATCAAACCTTTTGTACCATTGTCGTGACGCTTGTTTCAGGCCGTATAGGGACTTCCTTATGCGACAAACATGATTTTCCTTTACAGGAACTATAAAACCCTGAGGTTGCTTCACATATATTTTTCCTCTAACTCCCGGTGATGGAAATCTGTTTTCACATCTAGTTGTTCTAACTCCAAATTAAGAAGAGTAACAAAAGCTAGTAACACACCAATAGAGGTATGACGCACTACATGACAAAAAATTTCATTAAAGTCAATACCTTCCTTCTGGTTGCAACTTCAATCAACCAGCTGTGCTTTCCACCTTGCATTCCCAACCCCAGGGATTCCCTGCTCGCCTTTGTAGACCCACTTGGCCATCATGGCACGATGACCTTTCGATAATTCATATAATTCTCAAGTCTCATTTCTTTACAAACTCTTCATCTCTTCTTAAATTTTCATGACCAGTTTGAGGAGTTCGGACAGGAGATGGCTTCAGAATATGTAGAAGGATGAAGACCTTTAGTTAGCTCCTATCAAATGGCAAGAGCGTATACAATCAGCCCATACTTATCATTAGTAGTATAACGTGTAGGCTTCCTGATAGTTCTTCATAGTCTGCCACGAGCGATAGAATAATTATCTATAGCCTGCAGTTCTTTTGAACTTGGAATATTAGAATTAGTTTCTTCAAAATGGACCTCATTGCTAAGATGAGGTAAAATGGCTCCATCTTGAGGGATAATTGTAGAAATATCTAGCTCCACCTTCTCTTTGGTATCTTACAGATCACTTGACGAAGGAGTAGGCACTTTTCCGGGAGAAAACATAGCAGTTTCATTAAAGGTAATATCCCAACTTTGAATGGCCTTTTTGGAGTCAGGACACCACAGCGGATATCTCTTAGATTCAGATGCATAACCTAGAAACATATATTTAACACCCTAGGAGCTACCTTCCCGTTGTTAACATGTGTATGAGCAGAACATCCTAAATGATCTAGATTTAATTCTGGAAATAAAACAGCAAATAGCTATCCTAAATGATCTAGAAAACTAAAAATAGAATAATAACACAATAGTCAACTAAAAAGTGAAACAGAAAATAACAAACAGAAAATTAATATTTAAAAAATCACAAACAGTAACCTAAACTAATATTCTTAAAGTTTATAAGTTATAAACTCCAGAATTATAAGTAATTAAATTCAGAAAAATTAAAATAGCAAATTAACTCCAGAAAAATGAAACAGAAAATTAAATCTAAAATTAGAAAAGAAATAAACTGCACTAATATAAATACGAAATTAAGTAACAAAATTACCCAAATTTAAGGATATAATTTTCTGGACTCAACAACACCTAAAAAACATGAAATAAAAATTAAAAATGTAATTTTCAGATTTGTTGAAATAAAAACATGCACATATCCAATTCGTGAAATAATTCTGAAAAATTATAAATGATTTCCAAAAATTCTGAAATCAAATAAAGCCAGATTAGGACACCATATAAACCCTAGGATGGATTAAAATTTGAAAGAAAATGAAAGGAACTATTTTTAGCCTAATTTCTAACAAACCGGTAATTAAACGACAAAACAGAATATAAATCAAATCTGAAAATTATAATCACTCTAAAAATCAAAATCTGACTAATCTAAAATTACCAAGACATTTCTAAAAGACTATTCTTTTGGAGGGGGTAAACGAAATTTATATCAAAGCTAATAATTAAAAAATAAAAATTGACAAACTAAACAAATTAACTAAAGGCAACAAATAATTATCAAAAGATATCAAATTTATGAAAAATGCTTAGCATAATCTATATCCACCATGCAAATTAATATTTATTATTAACACACAAGTCGATTTTATCCTTGAGTTAAACTGTAGAAGACACCCACCAACGGATCTTCCCTATTTTTCCTTATATTATAGTTTAATTAGGTCCAACCCTAATATAAACCCTACTAGTTTTGAAAACCCTTACACTAGCCCAAGAATTTAATCAAACTAGAGCATTACGCATTAAAAAAATATCATCTAACACTTTGTAATCAATTTACCAGCAAATTGATTTAACAAAGATCTATAACGATTATTTAATTAAAAGAGATGGGTTTGAGCCATCCATGATTAACTTGGGTGATACTAATGTTTAAAAGATTATAACTTTTACATATTAAGGCCTTTTAAACTATCATATGAATTCGTATTAAACTAACTAGTGTGCATTCTAATTAATATAACATGAATATCATGAACGATAAATAGTAATCGCTATAGAATCATGAATAAAAATCAACTAGATAATAAAACACGAAACTTATTTCAAAATAATTAATTTAGCATGGTTTCAAATAGATTATACTAAGTACAAAGGAATTATTCACTCATATTAAGAATAAAATCACAAATTTCACCCAAATAATTCATGTTTAACAATAATCCAAACAATAAAAATATAAAAACAAAACAACCCTACTAATTTGATGGTGCCGTGATCATGATTATCAGAGTTGATGGTGAAGCGTGGGCGTGGAAGAGATAGAAGGGGAGGATGCCGTGGCTTCTTAAGGGTGAGGAGATTGATGGTGAAGATGAGGGGTAGGGATGAGCCGTGTGTGTATTTGGGGATGAAGAAGGAGGGCAGCTGTGAGATTGAGTTGATGGTGATGCGAAGATGATGATGATGAATGGGGTGATGTATAGCCGTGTGGTTGGAGTTCAAAGGCTGCTGTGTGGGATCGAGGAAGCTGCCATGGGTGTTGATTATTCCCCGTTAGGGGACAGATGGTGATTATGATTTATAGTGAGGGTGATTAGGGTTAGTGAATAGGGTTTCCTTCTTCGTTTCTTCCTTAGGCTTCTTCTCCCTCAAGACTTCTATCTCTTCTCCAACTTTTGAAACCCTAGCCCAATTAAACAATTATGGGAATAATATTTTCCATGAATTATTAATTTTGGACCGTCTCTATAGCCAAGCGTGTAAAACCCGAGCATCAACGTCCTCTTTTCTCCTCTTTATTTAATTAATGCTAATCCTGAAAAATATATAAAATAGAGCAAATTAGATGAAATAATATATACAATACAGTCAGATTATTTAATAAAACAATGCATGATTTTTGACTTAACAAATTCCCCCACACTTAGACTTTGGACGTCCTCGTGCAAAGAAATCTTAGACTCGACCTAAAACTGACCCTCTTCCTTTCTTATAAAGTCATGCATAACTATGATATTCATACTAGGCCTTGACTTGCTTTAAAAACAGTTTTATTGAAAATTAATTAGTTTTTTTTTCCTACAAGTGAATAATTCCTAGACATTCAACTACCATCATAGAGTTTATTCATCAACCTCATAACATTTCCTTAATGAAATACTAAGACCAATAATTATCAATCTCTTTTAAATATGCACATATCGATCAAGAGGTCTAAAAAAGTTTATGATAGAGAAATTGAGGTATAGTATGGCTATAGGGACAATTGAACTAGAATGAATAACTCATTGAAATTGATTCTAAACTTGCCTTGTACTTTTTACGTCTTCTTCTTCTGTTCCCCCTCCTCAAACTCCACTTTCGCGCATATTCGAGGCCCATATACGGTCTTAGAAATTAAACACTCCTGCCTCACACTCACCCGAATAGAGGGGCTGGAGCAAACATTTTATTTTTCATCATTATTTTTATTTATTTTAGTGACTCACTAGTATGGGAAACAAGCTTTCCAGTGGCAGTATTGCCTTAAAGGGTAGCACCCAGTAGCGCATGCCTCAAAGGGGTACTTGTCATTCCCGACTTTGACTTTCTTTTTTTTTTTTCCTTTTTTTTGAGTTATTCTACTAGTTCAATAGTCTAGGAAATGGGCTAGGTCATTTTATTACCTTTGAAGCGGATGTAATACATGACCAAATAAGATGAATAATTATGACAATTCCTCATTACAGAGATATATGAGGATCAACTCAAACTTGTCTGAAAGATAGCTAGCATGCTTAGAAGTCTTCACTCATAAAAGAATAAACTACAAAATAGCTAAGAAAATAAAAAATTTTTAAACAAGCAAGCCTAGCATAAACTCATATCATGCATTATTTATAAGGAAAAAAATATTTTTTCGATTTTCTTTGCTTTTTCTTTTTTCAAGAATAAAAACTGCAGGAATTAAATGCAGGATGCACCCCCCACCCTTAATTCATGCATTGTCCCTAATGCATGCAAAAAGATAGAAATAATGAAAATAAAAGCAAAATTAAATGGGTACTTCCCTAAAAACGTTGGGTTGCCTCCCAACCAACGTCTTTGTTTACAGTCGTTGGCTCGACTTCATGAAACTCCTGGATCCTCTAGTTGGATCTCTTCCACTAGATCATCATAAATTTGGTAGGGCACTCTTCGAAACATAGCATGCTCAAAACTCTTAGTAAGCACAGTCAAAAATCCATCTTCATTGGACAAGTCATAAATATTTTGGGACAAGTCATCAATAACATCAAGTGCATACACGTAATTTACATCAGCAGGGAATCTCATGGCATCAAAAATATTAAATTTAATCACTTCACCATCGAATTCCATAGTTAATGTTCCTTCATACACATCAATTTTAGTCCTAACTGTTTTCAAAAAATGGCCTGTCAAGCAAGATGGGAATATCATGACATACATCCCCCATGTTCATCACATAAAAATCAGTAGGAAATATAAGTTTATTCACTTGGGCTAAGACGTCCCCTAACACTCCATCTGGGTAAATACTACTCTTATCAGCTAACTGAAGCACTACATCAGTTTTCTTTAACTCTTCTAAGTTCAGTTTGTCATAAACAGACCTAGGTATAACATTAATAGAGGCACCCAAGTCAAGCATAGCCTTATGAAAGTAAAGATTTCCTATCTTACAAGGAACAGAAAACACACCTGGGTCTTTGCACTCAGGGGGAAGTTTTCTTTGAAAAACTGCAGACACATTTTCTCTCACACTTATCTTTTCATTCTCTACTAATTTTCTTTTAGTAGTACATAATTCTTTCAAGAACTTCACATAACGAGGCACATATTTAATGGCATCAAGGAGAGGTATGTTGATCTCTACCTTCCTAAATGTCTCTAAGATTTCTTGGTTAGCCTCGTTCACCTTAGAAGTAGGGTTTCGAAATCTACTAGGAAAGGGTGGAATTGACTTATAAGGTTCTCTTTTCTTCTCTCCTATTTGCTTAGTAGTTTGATTAGAATCTGCATCCAACTCTGGTTCAGCCCCTTTGACCTTGAACTCAGGTTCTAACTCTCTACTCTTCCCAGGTTCTTTTAGTTCTTTCCCACTCCTAAGTGTTATGACACTAACATTCTCCTTAGGGTTAGGGTAAGGCTGAGATGGTAACCTATTTTGCATTTGAGCCTGTAAGTTACTAACTATAATATCAGTTGCAGCTTGTCTCTCTTGAACTTGCTTAAGAGTTGTCTCCAAAATTAGGAACCTATCATCCATCTTCTTAAGGACTTGTTCTAGTAGGAAGTTGGTCCTATCTTGATGAGAAGGTTGGCGAGACGTTTGGTCAAAACCAGGTGGATTGGTTTGAGGGCCATACCTAAGGTTAGGGTGGTCTCTCCATCCTTCATTATAGGTGTTAGAATAGGGATCATACCTCCTTTAATCTTGGTTAGAATAGACAGTATTAACATTACCCTCTTGAAGTGTAGGACATGCATCAGTAGGATGGCCCTCTAGACATATAACAGCTTTTTGTACTCCCCCAGTGACAATCTTATTCAACATAGCGGTAATATAAGATAACTGACTCTCTACAAATAAACTAGAACAAATCTCATTAACCCTTTTAATTTGTGACTCCCTAGCACCAAACAGTTGAGTATTTTGGGCCATTAGATTCAATAAATTTCTAGCCCCTGCTGGAGTTTTATTAACTAGAGCCCCTTCACTAGTAGCGTCAACCATATTACGATCCATAGGAAGCAAACCTCATAAAAATATTGAATCAACAACTGTTCAGTTATTTGATGTTGGGGACAACTGGCACACAGTTTATTAAAATTTTCCCAATACTCATAAAAAGTTTTCCCATTCATTTGTTTGATACCGCATATATCCTTCCTAATAGATCCAATTCGGGATGATGGAAAAAATTTTTCTAAAAATGATTTATGCAATGCAGTCTATGTAGAGAAAGATCCAACAGGCATGTAATATAGCCAATCTTTAGCATTACCAAGCAAACAAAAAGGAAAAGCTCTCAGCCTAATTTGGTCTTCAAGAATCCCCTCAGGCACCATAGCAGAGCATGTGATAAGGAATTCACTAATATGACGGTATGGGTCCTTTCCAGCTAATCCATGAAACTTGAGTAATAGATTAATAAATTTGGGATTCAGTTTTAGAGGTTTATCTAATGCACTATAAGTAATGGACATAGATTGGGTTTCTAGGTTAGGGGCAGCAAGTTCTCGAAGAGTGAACATTCTTACCTCTTTAACCTTAAGACTTGCTGGGTTAGGATGACTCCCTTTGTTTTTAGCTTTCAATATTTGCTCCTTGTCCTCTTCAATTTCCTTACCACTTCTTAATCTCATACATTACGGGCAATCTGTAAAAATTAAAATAAAAATAATAAAAGTAGTAAAATTAAATAGAAGTAACTAGCAATTTTATTTTCTTTCCCCGTCAACGGCGCCAAAATTTGTAAAGCTTATCGTAGAGTTACAAATTTAACCACTACTTCAATTTATAAATACTATTTATAACATAAGAAAATAGGGATCGATCCACGAGGAAAGATTATATCAAAAAGCTAATTTAATCCTAAGTAATTTTACTAATCTAATTTATTGTTTCTTCATTTTGTATTTCTTAAATAAATCAAATTTAATAAATAAAAATCTGGAAAAATACTTAATATTACTCCTAAATATTCTAGATTTAATTCTAAAAATAAAATAGTAAATAGCTATCCTAAATGATCTGGAAAACTAAAAACAGAATAATAACACAATAGTCAACTAAATAGTGAAACAGAAAATAACAAACAAAAAATTAATATTAAAAAAATCACAAACAGTAACCTAAACTAATATTCTTAAAGTTTATAAGTTATAAACTCTAGAATTATAAGTAATTAACTTCAGAAAAATTAAAACAGCAAATTAACTCCAGAAAAATGAAACAGAAAATTAAATCTGAAATTAGAAAAGAAATAAACTGCACTAATATAAATATGAAATTAAATAACAAAATTACCCAAATTTAAGAATATAATTTTTTGGACTCAAGAACACCTAAAAAGCATGAAATAAAAATTAAAAACGTAATTTTCAAATTTATTGAAATAAAAACCTACACATATCCAATTCACGAAATAATTCTGAAAAATTATCAAATAATTTTCAAAAATTCCGAAATCAAATAAAGGAAGATTAGGACGCTATATAAACCCTAGGATGGATTAAAACTTGAAAGAAAATAAAATAAGCTATTTTTAGACTAATTTCTAACAAACTGGTAATTAAACGGTAAAATAGAATATAAATCCAATCTGAAAATTATAATCACTCTAAAAATTAAAATCTAACTAATCTAAAATCACCAAGACACTCCTAAAAGACAATTCTTTTGGAGGGGTAAATGAAATTTATATCAAAGCTAATAATTGAAAAACAAAAATTGACAAATTAAACAAATTAACTTTAGGCAACAAATAATTATCAAAAGATATCAAATTTATGAAAAATACTTAGCATAATCTATATCTACCATACAAATTAATATTTATCATTAACACACAAGTCGATTTCATCCATGAGTTAAACTATAGAAGATACCCACCAGCGGATCTTCTCCATTTTTCCTTATATTATAATTTAATTAGGTCCAGCCCTAATATAAACCCTATTAGTTTTGATAACCCTTACACCAGCGCAAGAATTTAATCAAACTAGAGTATTACGTATTAGAAAAACATCATCTAATGCCTTGTAATCAATTTACTAGAAAATTGATTTAACAAAGATCTATAATGATTATCTGATTAAAAGAGATGGGTTTGAGCCATTCATGATTAACTAGGGTGATACTAATGCTTAAAAGATTATAACTTTTACATATTAAAACCTTTTAAACTATCATATAAATTCGTATTAAACTAACTAGTATGCATTCTAATTAATATAATACGAATATCATGAACGATAAATACTAATCGCTATAGAATAATGAATAAAAATCAACTAGACAATAAAACACGAAACTTATTTCAAAATAATTAATTTAGCATGGTTTCAAATAGATTATAATAAGTACAAAGGAATTACTCACTCATTTTAAGAATAAAGTCACAAATTTCATGCAAATAATTCATGTTTAACAATAATCCAACAATAAAAATATAAAAACAAAACAACCCTACTAATTTGATGGTGCCGTGATGATGATTATCAGAGTTGATGGTGAACCGTGCGCGTGGAGGAGATAGAAGGGGAGGATGCCGTGGCTTCTTAAGGGTGAGGAGATTGATGGTGAAGATGAGGGGTAGGGATAAGCCGTGTGTATATTTGGGGATGAAGAAGGAGAGCAGTAGTGAGATTGAGTTGATGGTGATGCGAAGATGATGATGATGAATGGGGTGATGTATAGCCGTGTGGTTGGAGTTCAAAGGCTGCTGTGTGGGATCGAGGAAGCTGCCGTGGGTGTTGATTATTCCCCGTTAGGGGACGGATGGTGATTATGATTTATAGTGAGGGTGATTAGGGTTAGTGAATAGGGTTTCCTTCTTCGTTTCTTCCTTAGACTTCTTCTCCCTCAAGACTTCTAGCTCTTCTCCAACTCTTGAAACCCCAGTCCAATTAAACAATTATGGAAATAATATTTTCCATGAATTATTAATTTTGGACCGTCTTAATAGCCAAGCGTATAAAACCCAAGCTTCAACGTCCTCTCTTTTCCTCTTTATTTAATTAATGCTAATCCTGAAAAATATATAAAATAGAACAAATTAGACGAAATAATATATATAATACAATCGGATTGTTTAATAAAACAATGCATGATTTTTGGCTTAACAATAACCTAGAAACATATATTTAACAACCCTAGGAGCTACCTTCCCGTTGTTAACATGTGTTTGAGCAGAACATCTAAATACTCTCAAAATAGAGTACCAACAAGATTACCTGGCCAGACTTTTTCTGAAATTTTGAATTCAATTGAGGAGTGTGGGGACCGATTCACTAGATAGTAGGCCGTAGAAATAGCCTCGGCCCAAAAGTCACAACAATGACGCTAAGAGCATTAGAGAGCATATAACGAGCTCTGTCAAGTAGATTCCGATTGATACGTTCTGTCATACCATTTTGTTGACCCTTCCCACCTAGGGTATGTCTGCCAATGCCCTATATAGCACAAAACTCATTAAAATCAGACTCACAAAACTCAAGACTATTATCATTCCTGAGCTTCTTTATCTTCCTCTCGGTCTGGTTCTTAACGAGAGCTTTGAACTTCTTAAACATGGGGAATGCCTCATTTTTATGCCTCAATATATAAACCCAGACACTACGGGAGATATCGTCTACGAAGGTCAGCATATATTGTTTTCCTCCACAGGAAGGAACTCTAAAGGGACGCTAGAAGTCAAAATGAATTTAAACGAGCATACTTTTATTGTGGTGTGTTGCTGTAGAGAAACTAACTCTCTTTTATTTCCCAAACACACAATGATCACAAAAATCAAATTTACCTAAGCGAGCATGCCACAGTCGAGTATGGTGTACTTCGGATGAGGTGGTGGTGACTGCAGTAGAGTCGGTCATGGTAGAACCTTGGAGAATGCACGAAGTCCCATGTCTTTCTCCCTTAATGAGAACCAAATGACCCTTGAAGATTTTCAAAACTTCACCTTTAGCTGAATACTTGCCCTAATTGGATTCAAGGGTGCTGTTAAGCCAAAAATCATGCATTGTTTTAATAATTATTTCGATAACATTATATATTTTATTGTATCTAATTTACTTTATTTTATATATTTTTCAGGTTAGGCATTAATAAAATAAAAAGGGAAAAGAAGATGTCGAAGTTCGAGTTTTACACGCTTGACTCTAAAGACGGTCTAAAAATAATAATTTATGAAAAATATTATTTCCATAATTATTTAATTGGGATAGGGTTTCAAGCGTTGGAGAAGAGCTAGAAGTCTTGAGGGAGAAGGAAGAAGAAAACCCTATTCACTAACCCTAAACACCATCACCCTCACCATAATAAAAGGCCTCACGGCTGCCATCATGCTACACCACGCCACACTTCTTCATACCCTTCCCATCCTACCTCCTTCACCACAATCACCTCCATCATCTCCATCACGCACCTAAATCACTACCATCATCATCATATAGCCACGCCCCTCCATACTTCTTCACGGCACCTCCCTTCATCTGATCGTCATCATCATCCCATCATCATCAGACCCTTGGCCCTTCTCCTAAAACAGCCACGCTAACTCCACATAAAGCCACGCAACCCTTCATCAATCATCTCCACACCACAATCACCTAAGCCAAATTGTGGCGTTCTCTTTCTTTTTTTTTTTGTTTACTTTATTTTATTTTACTTTATTTTATTTTGTTTAGATTATGGTTAAACATGAATTATTTGGGTGGATTTTGTGATTTTATTTTTAATATAAGTGAGTAAAATTTTTTGTGCTTAGTATGATCTATTTGAAACCATGCTAAATTGATTATTTTGAAACAAGTTTCATATTTTATTGTTTAGTTGATTTATATTCATGATTCTATAGCAATTAGTATTTACCATTCATGATAATCATGTTATATTAATTAGAATGCATGCTAGTTAGTTTAATACGAATTCATAAGATAGTTTAAGTGGCTTTAATACGTAAAAGTTATCGTCTTTTAAGTATTAGTATCACCCTAATTAATCATGGATGCCTCAAACCCATCTCTTTTAATTAGGTAATCGTTATCGATCTTTATTAAATCAATTTGCTGGTAAATTGATTACAAAGCGTTAGATGATATTTTTCTAGTACATAATGCTGTAGTTTGATTAAATTCCTGCGCTGATGTACGGGTTATCAAAACTAGTAGGGTTTATATTAGGGTTGGACCTAATTAAACTATAATATAAGGAAAAACGGGGAAGATCCGCTGGTGGGTGTCTTCTACAGTCTAATTATGGATGAAATCGACTTGTGTATTGATTATAAATATTAATTTGCATGGTGGATATAGATTATGCTAAGTATTTTTTCATAAATTTGATATCTTTCGATAATTATTTATTGCTTTTAGTTAATTTGTTTAGTTTGTCAATTTTTATTCTTCAATTATTAGCTTTGATATAAATACCATTTACCCCCCCAAAGAGTAGTCTTTTAGGAGTGTCTTGATAATTTTAGATTAGTGAGATTTTGATTTTTAGAGTGGTTATAATTTTCAGATTTGATTTATATTCTGCTTTGCCGTTTAATTATCGGTTTGTTAGAAATTAGGCTAAAATTAGTTCCTTTCTTTTTTTTTTTCAAGTTTTAATCCATCCTAAGGTTTATATAGTGTCATAATCTACCTCTATTTAATTTCGAAATTTTTGGAAATTATTTGATAATTTTTCAGAATTATTTCGTGAATTGGATATGTGCAGGTTTTTATTTCAACAAATCTGAAAATTACCTTTTAATTTTTATTTCATGCGTTTTAGGTGTTATTGAGTCCAGAAAATTATATCCTTGAATTTGGGTAATTTTTGTTAATTAATTTCGTATTTATATTAGTGTAGTTTTATTTATTTTCTAATTTCAGATTTAATTTTCTGTTTTATTATTCTGCAGTAATTTTCTGTTTTCATTTCTCTAAAATTAATTAGATATAATTCCGGAGTTATAAGTTTATAAACATGAAGAATATTAGTTTAGGTCACTGTTTGTGATTTTTAATATTAATTTTCTGTTTTTATTTTTAGTTGAAGATCGAGTTATTATTCTATTTTTATTTTTTTTAGATTATTTAGGATAGCTATTCACTGTTTTATTTCCAGAATTAAATTTAGAATAATTAGGAGTAATGTTGAGTGTTTTTCTAGATTTTTATTTATTAAATTTGATTTATTTTAGAAATACAAAGAGAAGAAACAATAAATTAGATTAGTAAAATTATTTAGGATTAAATTAGCTTTTTGACATAATCTTTCCTCGTGGATTCGATCCCTACTCCCCTATGCTATATCCTTATTTATATCTAGAGTAGTGATAAATTTGTAACTCTACGGCAAGCTATATAGGTGCCAAGTGAAATAAAGTTGCGCTTCATGTCAGGAATGTGAAGTACATTAGAAACAGTCCTCAATATACCATCATGGGTTTTGATTCGAACGATGTCAATGCCAAAGACATTGCATTGTGTCATTGCCAATGAGGACAACGCTTGAATCTTGCTACCCATATGCTGAAAATCAGTCCCTGTGGGGACACATATAATCGGTGCAGCCAAAGTCTAGAACCTACTCAGTCGCACCTCTGTTATCTGTGGTGGTGACGAGTAAGACATCACCATCCGACCCAGAGTCAACAATCGAACCTTCTGTGGATTGATTGTTTCTCTCTTCCTTTTCCTTATTGTTCTTCAGCCTGTAACGTTTAGCAACTTAGTGCCCTGGCTTCCTGTAGTATTTGTAGAATTTGCTAGATTTATGTCCCTTTGAATTTAATCTAGAGTTTCTCCTGCTTGTGCCCTCCTTTTTAGAGGTTCTTCCTCTTACTGATAAACCTTTAGCTTTGTTGTCAGAATACATTTCAAGATCAAACTTTCCTTTATACAATAAGTGAGCCATAACATCCTTAAAGGATAAGGTTTCATTGTTACTATATAATAGGATTTCCTTGAAGTGCTTATAGAGGGGGGTAATGAGAAAACCAAAAATAACACTTTATCGTCACCCTCGATTTTCACATCTAAACTTTCTAGATCAAATACTAGAATTGAACTAGTCAAGCTGGTTTTGGATAGGAGTACCTTTTATCATGGAAAGCGTGTACAAATGTTCCCTTAGATGAATTTTGTTTACTAGGCTCTTGGTCATATATAATGCCTCTAATCAAAGCCAGGGTTCTATCGTGATGGTTTTATCTAGAACTTCACGGGGAACATGGGTTGTCAGGCACAACTGAATCATCAAGGGAGCCTTTTTATCAAGCTCCTTCCACTGTTCGTCTGTCACGGTAGCAGGTTTCTTGGTTTTTCCACCAAGAGCCTTCTTTAACCCATTTTGGGTGAGAACGGCCATCTTCTGGGCCTTCTAGATGTTGAAACTCATCTTTCCATTGAATTTAGAAATATTGAATTTTGTGACTGTTGCCATCTTGTAACCAATTGCTCTAATACCACTTGTTAGGATTGTTGGGATCGATTAGGATTTGATTGGAAGCAATGAGGAATCATAAATTATGATAATAATAAGATATAGAGAACAGGCAATAAGATTTACGTAGAAAACCCTAAACGGGAAAAACCATGGGCGGCGATGAGCAACGAATCCACTATGGTGATGAGAGAGTACATAAATTGATCTCAAAGCAATATGCCCTAAGAAGAGATTAATTATTGATGGCAGAAACACTGAGAATGCTCTCTCACAAAACAACGATTATAGAACTAATAGCTTATGAAAGAGGAGAACAGCTTTCTAGCCACCCAATAATGCTTGAGTTCTTGATGTGTTTTCGATGTATATTGGGAACCCAAGGCTAGTCCCCTTATAAAGCGATCAGTAGGTCAAGATAGAGGAAACCCTAGCAACACTGGTGCTGCACTCACGATGGACCGTGGTTAAGACCATGGACGGTCCGTGTTAGCTTCTAGAAACACCGTCTAAATCACTTTTGGCCACGGCCCATGGCCAAGCCCTCTAGGGCTCCGAGGAGGATAGGATTTGGACCATTAAATCCAATAGATATTACTTATTGTCCAAACTAGTGAGCACATAGCTTTTGGAAACCATCTCTATTCCTTGAAATTGACAGCATGGGCTCAGATTTGGCCAATACTAAGATGTAATTGCACAATAAAATCTAGTACTACTACAATGCTCAAAGTTACGGTGATTTCCAATCATTTGCTAACCCCATAATAGATATCTGCTGATGATCATTGGCCAAATATCTTGATGCTTGAAAAATGCATAACCTAGTGTAGACACAAATTTCGAGCCTAAAGTAAATTGGATAAGAATTTGAGTAACAAATTGAATTCTTGTATTGATCTTGTATATAGGGGTACAATCTCTATATTGAATACAATGAAAGTAATCCTTTGATTTGATCTCCTTTGATGAATTTAAATGAACTCTATCTTGAGAGAGGCACCTAAGAGGCTTTAATCTCAATCAAAAAAGTATTTGATCTTCGAAGGAAGATGGGACGTGCTCAAGTGCTGGTTATTTTCCTACAAAGAGAGCGCTTGAGCTTTAGTGAATTCTTATAATGTCCTCCTAGTTGAACGAAGAGGGGTAGGGGTCTATTTGTAGGAAAATTTCACGCTTCCCCCTTAAAGGTCAACATGGACCTTAACCTTCTTTTGGGCCTACGATTGGGCTTCGACTTGAATCAATTTGACTTGGGAGTCATTTGGACTTTGACTTGAGCGTCACTTGAGCTTTAGCTTGGGATCGCATGGACTTTGGCTGGCATGGGCCTTGGCTTGGAAGTTACCTCGGACTTTGACCGATCTTGATTTGGAGGTCGCTTAGGTTGGGGCCGTGACTTATGACTGAATTTGGACTTAATTAAATCCATTAAAAGGATTTAACCGAAATTATTAGCTTAACTTTATTTCCTAGTACAACATATATTTTTTTAGTGCACACAAATTGTTCCCTCGAGACTAGGTCACATACAAGACTTGTGTCGCTCAAGCGTGATAGACGTGTCGAATTTGTCTTCTTCTTCTTCTTCTTCTTCTTCTTCTTCTTCTTTTGGTGAACTTGTCATCTCAGGAGGTTGCTGACTTTATTTGTCACATTGCATGCTTGATTTGTCGAGCCAACACCAAAATTCATACCATTGTTCAGAATTTCTGCCCAATATTGTGTGATCCTTAATTTGAACATGATATGTCACGTTGAATGAAATCAATATAGGAGATGTCAATTTTAGCTTATGCATACCTGGTTAGGCTTAATGCAACAACCATTTGATTTGGCGGCCCAAGACTTCAACTTATCGTTGGTTACTTTTAGGGCACCAATAGTATAAGACATGACACTTGGATATGAGGTCTTCAAAATACGCAATCTCATATCCAAGTTTAGGAAGTCTTGCTCGAATATATGGAGTGGGCTACTTGAAAAATCAATTGGTGAAGATAAAGGCCTCCATTTATTACATTCTTCAATTTGTCAGCCACTGTTACACAATACCATGTTCATCTCCTTGGGGCACTCTCGGTCGGTCTTGATATATGGTAATCATCGTCAAGACCCCACCATTGTTTTTTTAATTCCTTCTTTGTTTTATAAGCACACTCCCTCTTTTTTCTATTAGTAATTTTCTTATCCCTTGGCTAGTTGACTTCATGTGGCTATGAAAGATTGTAATTGTTCCCACCTTTTTTATACACTCTATAACTAAATTATAGTGAAATCTTGTAACTAGTTTAAACTAATTCATACAACTCATTTGTTGTTAAAGTCTCATGGAACCTCTCCCTACTTTGTTTTCATTTTTTTCCTTTCAAAGTTGGGATCTTGTCATTTTCTTCAAAAGTTGGAGTCTTTCATCAATTTGTTTGAATCAAAGTTGGGTCCTTGCTAGGGGTTGCATCTTGAAATAATTATGTATGACTTTGCCACATTGGTCTCTAACATCTGATTGCTCCCATATTTGGTCATTTCTTGCTCCATGATTGTAACTGAAACTTGAGAAGTTGTTTGCCCTTTATTTTAAATTTTATGGCTAGATTGTTTCGTCCCACTTATCCTACTGATAACCTCATCCTACCTCGTTAGCCCCACACACACACACACACACACACACACACACACACACACACACACATGCATACACATGTATGTGTGTGTGTGTGTGTGTGTGTGTGTGTGTTTGTGAAGGAATTAATATAACAAATTAAGCGTAAATGAATTTACCTTAAGCTCATAGTGCTAGACGATCGAACCTTGTTAAATCACTAGCCAGGAAAGGAACTCACTATATGGAGAATCTTCATAGTCTCACAACCTAAGAGCCCAAGGGGGCCAATCTAGGAGGAAAAAAAGACATCAGAAAAATTAAGGGTTCTCTAAAGTGTGTTTGTGTTTATGTATGCACACACACACACACACACACACACACACACACACACACACACACACACATGCATATACATACATAAAGGAATTAAGCGTAAATGAATTTACCTTAATCTTGCATAGAAAGACGATCAAAACTTGACTTGAATCAAAGGAACTCATTATACGAAGAACCTTCAAGGTCTTACAGCCTAAGAGCCCATGGGTTTTGTGCAGACAACTCACTTTAGAATATCGTCGATGTTTCTAATGTTTTTTTTTTTCATCTTAGACTTATCCTCCTTTTATATTAGATGGATTGTCGAGGAACTAGGGTTTCTAAGGTGACTTAAGCTGTTGGCTTACTGTGCCCCTTATGGTTGTATCAGGCCCTAAGTCCAACATCTCCCACTCACACATAAGGGAGTGCTTGTTTTCACCTTAAGAAAGACTTATTTTTCCTTTTTATTTCTACATAATCTTCATACTGGGCAAGTAGGTCGTGCAACCAGCATACTTGTGAGAGGTCTATGCTATACATTTGTTAGGAACATATAGCCTCTCATTAAGAACCACCCATGAGTAGTGAAAGTATGCAAGTACCTTATACCATTTCAATCTCATTAAGATGTCTCACTTCAATCTTATTAAACCATCATATTTTATATTTACAATTATAGCACATACGTCATAACTGGTGCACCAATGAATGGAAAATAATGAGATTACATAAATGATCTTACTCTTCTCATGAGACTCTTGACCAAATCCAACTTGTTTTTCTAAATATATCCCGCTAGACTGAATGGCTCACGATCCTTTGGCAACCCATTAAAATAAGGAACATTGAATCGAGTCTCACACCAATGATTGGAGTTGTGAGGGTAAAAATTTAAGATCGTAACCTTACAGGGTTTGACATAAATGTAAGTAGAGATCTAACATGTGTTAACCCAATTAGTTGTCTCTTCTGCGCATGGTATGGAACATGTGCTAGAGCATTCTCTTCTTTTCTATGGAGCGTATATATTTTGTTTCTCTGACTAAAATGTTATATAGATCATATTTGGACACCATATTGTCCAAACCAAGTTCTTAAATCTACTCATTAACTTGAACTAACATCTAGCCCCTTCTAGATAAAATATGTAAAATTCGTTTTTACCTACGTGTTATAATAACCTTTTGTTATTATCAAGGTGAAATTCATGATTTTAAGTTGATAGGTTCTCATGATTATCCTTGTGATAATTTTATTTAAAATCTTGTCTCATCTCCCATCGATACTCAAATCAATGGAAGCGGTTACTCGTGTAAGAGGGCTAACCTCTAGTCTGCTCGATATACTTTTCATATTTAAGAACGCGCAACAAGTATCCATGAATAAGAATGCATATTCAAATATTCTAATAACAAATGTATGCAAAATAACTTATTTGAATTTCATAGTATTAGACAATCACTTGTGAATGTCGGGAAAAACAATTGGTGAGCAACATGACAGTGTAAACGTGTCATATATGAAGACTGTTAAGCTCTTATGTACTAAGCAAGCACATTGTAACACCCCCAACCCCTAGGGCTGGGAGCATTAATGATTTCTTAATCCTACTTAAATTCTAGGACGAAATGGACAGAGTTTAGCCTAAAAACTAACCATTTCCCAGGTTTAAATCCCTGATATCAATAAAGGCATAAAGAACTCTAAAATAAGCTCAATTGCTGCACGCCGAAGTCCACAACTCTACAAGCAACTCACCTAGAATACATCAAAACAATAAAGTTCAACAATAAAGAAGGAAATAAAAGATACAACTTAACGGATCATACATCCGGAGTATTGGGGTTTTACATTCTAAAAATAAATAACTGAAACAATGATGACTGACCAATCAGACAACTGGCTCATATGGCCATACAGAGTGACTTTTAAACAATATGTATTACATGAACTAGAGTGCTTTGTTTAGATATATTTACAACTCTAGGGATACATCATATTACATGATTTAACTCTTAAGTCTACTTCTATATCTACATACATGACATCTCTTCAAAGCAAGGGGAGACTCCATCTCGACATAAGTAAATTGACTTCTACCTATCACAATGAAAACCTAGGAAAAGGGGAAATAGTAATGGGATGAGTAAGCACATGCTCAGTGAGTATTTCACGGCTCCTTAAAACCAAAACCTTTTGCAGGCAATAATCATAATAATACGTAGCATTCACACAACATTTGTATATTACTATCATATTAGGCAGTCATAGTCCCCAAGGAAAATCATCACTCTAAACTTCATATTGGCCACTCAAGCTCATTTTTAGGCCCTTAATAACCAAACTTCCTTAATAAACAAGCATTTAGACACATAAGCAAGTAAACAACAAGAATGGGGCAAAATGCTTTCGAACATGCATTTTGAAAATGTAGTGACTCATGTCATTTTCAAAAAATAATTTACAAATCACACTAGCCTCTTCGAAGGATAGTTTACGAGTCAAACTAGCTTCTTTAAAGAATAGTTTACAAATCAAGCTAACCTCATTAAAGAATTGTTTACAAATCAAACTAGCCTCCTCGAGGCTCATATACTCTTTAAAAAGAAATCTCTTTTGTATTCGTCCTCTAATGACCCTTATAAGCTTTTCGAATCTTACTCAAACTAGCCTCTTAATGGCTCTTAAAATCTTTCTTTTTCCTAAAATACATAAAATGGCAAAATGCCAACTGCTTTTCATGCTTATTAGGAAAATACTCTTGGCATAAGGTCATCATAATGCGCTGGTTGGGTGAGATCTATTCTTAACCCCTAGTGAGACGATCGTGCACGCATAAACATAAGCTCGTACTCACGAGATGGCTACATAATTGGACATACACCCTCGTCAGGGTCTTCTAGGGTTTCCCACTATTGGGACTACTTCCTAGGCAAGGGACTCCCTCATTCTAGCAGGTTCACTCCTATCTTACGTATATTCATAAGCATGTTATCTTAGCGATTTAAAGCGTATGACCATAGCAACTAATAGGTTTGCTGTCTCTTGCAGCGAAATCATTTATCATACAACTCACTCCTTTTTAAAATACTTTATGCCATAAAAACTGCATTCGTATAGTTAAACATAGGCCATCATTTGCTAATAGTTATGGCTACTTTTATTTTCAACCACGAAAATGCTTCTTTTTTCAAAATTTCACCCTCACACACATGATAAAGCTTAACCACATGAAGGGGAGGGGCTCACACGTGACACATTCAAACACTTCATAATTCAACTTGAAAACCTCTTAAAATCATAATGGAGTTAGTAACTTGCATACCAAAATACATTCAAAACTCAAAGCACTTAGCTGGCATATATTTCAAACTAAGTTTCGTAATACACATCTTCAATTGCCATTTTGCAATTCATTTTAATCCTTTTAAACACAAGAAGGGGATATGAACAAAGCCTAGAACATTTTCGAACTCGTTACTAATTCATTTTTGAACTTCCTAGACCTATTGATTATTCAGTTGAGTCACTCACTAATAGTTTAACGACTTAAAATCTTTTAGGCTACAACATCCTACCAAACTAACAGGCAGCTGATGAGTATTTAAAAACATTCTCACTTATGAAAACAAGCTTTTTAATGCTTTTTAAATATGTCCAGCCTCAAAAACCAATCACGTAGCATCACTTATTAACATCAAGAGGGAAAAGGTTCACAAGTAGCACAATCGCAACACTTCGCAGGAACAGTTTTAATAGAATCAATCTAATAATTCCATATACCTCACAATCCACACGATCGCGGTCAATATCAAACCCAGGCTTTCTCCTCACACAACAACGACCACAAGAACCTCAAATCACTTATAGTCTTACCTTAAGCCATCCAACTACCAAACTCGGTTTAATATTTCCATAATTCATTCAATTGTTCATGAAATCAACATAAACAAGTGTAGTATTCATACTAATTACATAAACAAAATTTAAACATAACCAATCTGATTTAGTAATGACATTTAAACAGAATTCAGCTTACTCTACAAATACCTCAACCACCCGGTTAGCAACTTAGAGCATAAGTTTCACATGCAACCTCCTAAAACAGAATTTTAGACGTAATTTAACCATTATAACAGCAATGTTAGTGCATAATTCTGTTTGTTCCACAGCCCTCCAACTAACCTGTGGTAAGGTCGCACATCAACTCACATGCAAGACTCCAAAATCAGCTTTATCACCATATGTCCCAAATTGAACTCTAATTTCTCCAATTACTGATCACTGACTCAAATTCAAATATAAACTAACTATAATCAATAAAATTTGTTGGAAATTAGTAATAATTTAGGAGGAGAGAAACACCAACCTTTATTCTAAGCTAAGGATCCATTGTAAGGGCTTTTGGGACTGATTTGAGTGCTTACGAACTCAAAAATTCTCCTTTTTTGCCGCTAGATTCAAACCCGAAGCAACCACGCAAATCTGATTTCTGCCCTATTTTCGTTGCTACTGACATTGCTACCGCTAGTGGCCATCGCAATCGTGCCTGGTAACCAGAATCATGCCCAATCATGAGCTCCATCTTGCTCCCCTCGCTCTTTCATGCAGTCTCTCTCTCTCTCTCTCTCTCTCTCTCTCTCTCTCTCTCTCTCTCTCTCTCTCTCTCTAATTATGGTGGGCTACGGAGGTGGTCACGGTGCTAGGCGGCCGCGCATGGTGCGACGACCGGTCGCCAGTAGCCCCTCGTCTCTCTCTCTCTTTCTCTCTCTCTTCTGTGTGGTCGGTCGTAGGGGTCAGGAGAAGGAGCTAGATTGAACCCCCCCTTTGCTTATCTGCCATGAAAGAAAAGGGCCACGACCCCCTTTTGTACCTTCTATTTTGTTGCTTGCCCATTCAACTAATATTACTAGCCCAATCTTGTGTATCTTACTCTAAAGTCAACCCGGTAATACAAGCGCTCATCGATTTATTCGTTCTCGATAATAAGGTTCGGTCTAGTATTTAACGAAACTAATCCCAAAGCCTGACAATGTAGTCATATTTGGGAAATGGCTAAATTAAACTATTGGCACCATTTAATGCCAACAATTAGCGCGAATTAAATTTCAAAGTCAACAATAATAATAATATTAATAGCGACAATAATATTCTTTTCAATAAAATTATCGCTCACATAAGCACATCAATAATATTTTAACTCATATCGTCACTAAAATGCGATTTTATAACGTTATAAGGTAAGATAGTCAGTTTAACATAAAAATAAAGAACGCGAGTATTACATTCTTCCCCCCTTAAAAGAATTTCGTCCTCGAAATTCCAAAGCTCAGTTTAGTCATATCTATGATGTGCACACACTTGACATAATCTACACAAATCACACTAAAATTCAAAGTCTTATTTTGCAATTAATTAAAACTGAAAAGAGGCTTATGGTATCCATTCTCCTCCTCGCCAATCCTTTTCGAGCGGCTACTCACTCTATTTAGGCGCCGAGGGCAATTGCATAGAAGAGGGGCAAATGAGTTGGTGTGGGAAACCATATTAAGCTTATTTAAAAACAAACACCGACCCTCAATTATGTAGATACTATTATCATGGTGAACAACAACTCTATGTATATGCATCATTATGAATCAGCACCTAAAGGTATGACAATTGGGACATGACATCTCAAGGTCATATACAGGTAGTTTCTTTCTAAAGCATGAATTCAAATCATCGTTAAGATCAAAACGGTTAACCTGGAGGCTCCTATAGCACATTAGAGTAGTAAGGGCACCACATAAGCAGCATGTAGCATCACTTTGGTACAATGGCATTGCATAGAATCAACGTCTCGGCATTCTCATATCTGGGAATCATAAGCAAGATGAATTTGTCTAACACGTATATAGCAGGTACTTTACAAGGGGAAAACATATACAACTGATAGGGATTCTCAAGTCTAGGAATCATAAGTAAGATGAATTCGTCTAACACATATATAGCAAGCAGTTTACAGGGAGAGAACATATGCAACTGACATTCCTATGTTTATACATCAATCACAACTAACTTTTAGGCCTTTCATTCATGGCGACTTGCATAGGACATGTCAAAGTCGTATGAAGGGGGTTAACTTAATTAGGTTCGTTTGAAAGCATGAAGATATTAAATCACTCTAAGGTTAAATCAGTCAACTAGGAAGCTAATCACATTAAAGTAGTGAAGACATCATATTACATCGCATCACAATGACGGATCTTGAAGTGGAACTCGAAATCACATTGATATCACGTAGAGTCAACAACAGAGCATGCCCAACATTAAAAATCATAAGTAATATGAATCCGTATTACATGTCTATACGGTCAATTTAAAAGGAAAATGCTAAGGTACAAAAGTAAGTCGATGGGTGGTAAACATCTGGCATAGATCTAAACATAAGTCATTTAAGGGAGGTAGATACATGGTTTCTTGGTTATGCTAAACTTAATGCCAAGTTCATGCATCAGGTATCGCACTTATGCCCTAGCTATCATAATGTTCTACTTTTTGGTCTCATTTAGAACTGGTTATTTCTGGATCTGGTTATTTCTGGATCATGGAAATATGCAACATGATGCTAGACTCATGTATTTCTATAAATCGCATCGGCAAAGCATGGGTCATTTCCCCAAGAGGTAACAGGGTGATATATATGATACAACAATTCCAAAGTCTGTCAGGTTCTTCTTTTTATCTCCGTTCTGGGTGTGTTGGGGTTGATATAGCTAGGACACTATCAATCCCATGATAGAATAGCGTTCCATGCCATGATGAGCATAATGCCTAGCCGACTCGTAAGTAACAGTGGTTACGTATTGGCAAGCAAGGAAGACTCCCTATGTGAATAGCGATCCTAATTAAGGCCTCATTTAAGTATTAATGGCACATATACGAAAGGCTCGGAATGACCCTTAGGCAACAATCAACAAGGCTCTATCACAATCACCCATATTGACATACAAGTATACGAAGTTCTTACCTAGTTCCTTTAGCAATTGAGAATTCACACGAAAAAGGGTATCATCTAAAAGAACTTTTAGTCAATAAAAGCAATCTATTAGTCACTAACTAACAACTTGTTATCAACACATCAAGCAACAAATGCATCTTGGCATGTAGGTATTCGAAACATCCACTTACAAATAGAAGTTTATGTTTATAGGACGAGGCTTAAACATCATTATAAAGCAAATACAAGTCTTTAGATGCATCAGTAAGATCTAGCTATGTAATTAAAAAGGTCTTTTAATGTGAAAGGAAAATCACTATTTAGGAAGGGTCTTAACTTTCAAAGTATCTTGGTTTCAAAGGGAGAATGGTTTAACTACTTCTAGCTCTTTCTCTACCAACCATTGAGTACGTCTGCTTACTCCATTATGGGGCTCGAGGAGCAAATTGTACTTAAGGGGCAAAAATGAGCTTAGAGTTAAGACTTTTCCTATCATTTGAATTCAAATCAAGCGTACTTTAAACTTTCGATTAAATCACCAAAGCACATATACGAAACAACCATTATTGAGCCAACACTTAGCTTATTTGCAAGAACATAAGTCATTCGGCCTATGCTATAGCAAATGGTTCATTCATCCAATCAATAAGCTCACTCAAGCCGCACATAGCAAGCTAAACGTACCAAAGTTCACACAAAAACCATGTTTGCACACGAAAGCAGGCGTATACCACATCATCATGAATGCGTTCCTAGATAACCATATGAAATGCAAGACTCATGTCGTGGCCTGTGGTTACAGGATCTTGCTCTGATACCATCTGTAACACCCCCAACCCTTAGGATTTGGAGCATTAATGATTTATTAATCCTACTCAAATTCTAGGGCAAAATGAATAGAGTTTTGCCTAAAAACTAACCATTCCCCTAGCTTAAAGCCTTACATTAAATCCGTGAAATCAATAAAAGCGTAAAGAATTCTAAAATAAGCTCAACGGCTACACGCCGAAGTCCAAACTCTATGGGCCACCCACCCAGAGTACACCAAAAAAATAGAGTTCAACAATAAAGAAGGAAATAAAAGATACAACTCAACGGATCACACATCCGGAGTACTGGAGTTTTACATTTGAAAAATAAACAACTTAAACAATGATGACTGACTAATCAGACGGCTGGCTCACATGGCCATACAGAGCGACTTTTAAACAATATGCATTACATGAACTAGAGGGCTTTATTTACATACACTTACAACTTTAGGGATACATCATATTAAATCATTTAACTCTTATGTCTACCTCTATATGTGCATACATGACATCTTATCAAAGCAAGGGTAGACTCCATCTCGGCATAAGTAAATTAACTTCTACCTGTCATAATGAAAACTTGGGAAAAGGCAAAATAGTAATGGGATGAGCAATCACACGCTCAGTGAGTATTTCCCGACTCCTTTAAACCAGAACCATTTGTAGGCAATAATCATAATGATACGTAGCATTCACACAACATGTGTATATTACTATCATATTAGGCAGTCATTGTCCCCAAGGAAAATCATCACCTCTAAGCTTCATGCTAGCTACTCAAGCTCGTTTCTACTCCCTTAATAACCAAAATTCCTTAATAAACAAGCATTTAGGCACATAAGCAAGTAAACGACAAGAATGGGAGAAAATGCCTTCGAATACGCATTTTAAAAACGTATTGACTGACGTTGTTTTCAAAGAATAATTTGCAAATCACACTAGCCTCTTCAAAGGATAGTTTACCAATCAAACTAGCTTCTTTAAAAAATAGTTTACAAATCAAGCTAACCTCATTAAAGAATTGTTTGCAAATCAAACTAGCCTCCTCGAGGCTCATGTACTCTTCAAAAAGAAATCTCTTTCGTATTAATCCTCTAATGACCCTTATAAGCTTTTCGAATCTTATTCGAACTGACCACTTAATGGCCCTGAAAATCTTTCTTTTTCCAAAATACATAAAATTGCGAAATGCCAACTGCTTTTCTTACTTATTAGGAAAATACTTTTGGCATAGGATCATCAGAATGTATTGGTTGGGTGAGATCTATTCTTAACCCCTAGTGAGACTATCGCTTACGCAAAAATATATGCTTACTCCCGGGATAGCTACATAATTGGACATACAACCTCGTCAGGGTCTTCTAGGGTTTCCCACTACTGGGACTATATGCTATGCTAGAGATTCCTCCGTTCTAGCAGGTTCACTCTCATCTTACATATATTCGTAAGCACATTATGTTAGCCATTTAAAGCGTATGGCCATCGCGACTAATAGGTTTGCTGTCTCTTATAGCGAAATCATTTATCATACAACTCATTCCTTTTTAAAATTTTTTATGCCTTAAAAACTGCATTTGTATTGTTAAAAAAAGGCCATCAATCACTACTAGTTATGGCTAGTTTTGTTTTCAACCACAAAAAACCTTCTTTTTTCAAAATTTCACCCTCATACACATGATAAAGCTTAACAACATGAAGGGGCTCATGGGTAACACATTCAAATACTTCATAATTCAACTTGAAAACCTCTTAAAATCGCAATGGAGTTAGTAACTCGCATATCGAAACACATTTGAAACTCAGAGCACTTAGCTAGCATATATTTCAAACTAAGTTTTGTAATAGACATCTTCAGTTGCCATTTTTCAGTTCGTTTCAATCCTTTTAAACACAAGAAGGGGATAGCAACAAACTAAAGCCTTAAAAATTTTCGAACTCATTACTAGTTCATTTTTAAACTTCCTAGACTTATCGACTATTCAGTTGAGTCACTCACTGAGTAGTTCAACGATTTAGGATCTTTTAGGCTACGAACATCTTAATAAACTAATAGGCAACTGATGGGTATTTAAAAACATTCTTAATTGCGAAAAAAAGCTTTTTAATGGCTTTTTAATTATGTCTAGCCTCAAAAATCAATCACATAGCATCACTTATTAATATCAACAGAGAAGGGGTTCACAAGTAGCATATTCGAAACACTTCGCAGGAACAGTTTCAGCAAAATCAATCTAATCATTCCATATACCTCGCAATTCACACTATTGCGGTCAATATCAAATCCAGGTTCCCTCCTGACACAACAACGACCACAAGAACCTTGAATCACTCAATAGTTTCACCTCAAGCCATATAACTACCAAGCTCAGTTCAATATTACCATAGTTCATTCAATTGTTCACGAAATCAACATAAACAAGCGTAGTATTCATACTAATTACCATAAACAGAATTTAAGCATAACCAATCTGATTTAGTAATGGCATTTAAACGAAATTCAGCTTACTCTACGAATACCTCAACCACCCGGTTAGCAACCTAGAGCATAAGGTTCACATGCATCCTGCCAAAACAAAATTTTAGACCTAATTTAACTATTATAACAGCCATGTTGATGCATAATTTTGTTCGTTCCACAGCCCTCCAACTGACCGGTGATAAGGTCGCACATCAACTCACATGGAAGACTCCAAAATTAGTTTTATCACCATATTTACCTAAATTCAACTCTAATTTCTCCAATTACTGATTACCAACTCAAATTCAAACACAAACTAACTATAATCAGTAGAATTTGTTCGAAATTAGTAATAATTTAGGAGGAGAGAAACACCCACCTCGATTCCAAACTAAGGACCCGTTGTAAGGGCTTTTGGGACTAATTTGAGTGCTCACGAACTTAAAAATTCCCCTTTTTGCCGCTAGACTCAGACCCGAAGCAACCACGCAGATCCGGTTTCTGTCCCATTTTCATTGCTACTGGCGTTGCTGCTGCTAGTAGTCACCGGAATCATGCCTAGTTGCCGGAATCATACCTAGTCACCATTCCTCGGCCCCGTCTCACTCCGCTCGCTCTTTCACGCAGTCTCTCTTTCTCTCTAATTGTGGTGGGCTACAGAGGTGGTCACGGTGCTAGGCAGCCATGCGAGGCGCGACGACTGGTCACCGGTAGGCCCCTGTCTCTCTCTCTCTCTCTCTCTCTGTCTCTCTCTCTTATGCGGTGGTCAGTTGCGGGGGTTAGGAGGAGGAGCCAGATTGAAGCCCCCCCTTTGCCTATCTACCGTGAAAGAAGGGGGCCACGACCCCCTTTAGTTCCTTTTTTTTTGGTTGCTGCCCATTCAATTAATATTACTAGCCCAATCCCGTGTACCCTAGTCTAAACTCAAGCTGGTAATACAAGTGCTCCTCGATTTATTAGTTCCTGATAATAAGTTTCGGTCTAATATTTAATGAAACTAATCCCAAAGTTTGACAATCTAGTCATATTCTGGAAATGACTAAATTAAACTATCGATACCATTTAATGCCTCCAATTAGCGCGAATTAAATTTTAAAATCAATAATAATAATAATAATAATATTAATATTAATAGCGACAATAATATTCCTTTTAATAAAATTATCACCCACATAAACACATCAATAATATTTTAACTCATATTGCCACTAAAATACGATTTTATAACGTCAAAAGGCAAGACAGTTAGCTTAACATAAAAATAAAGAACGCGGGTGTTACACACATTCCCTTATCAAGGCTAGCTCAACGGCTCTACAACCATTTCCTTAATAGGGAAAGTACTCTATGTTCACTGCCTTTGTATGTCAGCATGTGATTTATAAAATGGAACCTTATATCTAATCCGTTTGACATCATAACAATACTTGAAGTTCTTAGTACATGTGATCACAACGTGTCCCAATAAACCATTACTGGTTCTTGCCACTTTAGCACTATTACTAACTAAGAGGACGTACCTACATTCAAGACCATTACACCTTTTTCGATGCAAGTTGCATATGTAGCAAAAGCGCATAATCAAAGGTTCCGTTTAGGTACCTGACGGCTTAATTATCTGCCACTACGCTAGTCTCAAATCCAGTTGATATCTACATAAAGATACCGCGTTTAATATGCACCATATCATGTATTAGACTTCTAACCACACCTAAGAAGTAAGCTTTGCTTATTGGTCATTTTCTAATAGAGTGTGAACAGATTTTACTATAAGGCCTTAGCTTTGTTGATGTGAGTACTAATAATAGTTGCGCGTATTAGAGTATTCAGAGACCTTTTGATGCCATTCTCTTTAGGAAAAAGAATAACCTCTTTGAATATTCTCTCAAAAACTTTATTTCAAGAGCATGTGCTACTTTACCCATATTAATCATCTTGAAATTAGATTATGATAAGGCCTTTTGCCTTGTTTAAAAATTCTACACCATTTCTAGCTATTAGTAAGCCATCCACATATAATGACTTGATTACAAAATTACTTTTGGACCCTTTGGTATCAATCACAGTGTAGCAACTAGAGATGATCGAACTATGAAAAACGAGCATACTAATCCGTTGAAGAGATTTTAAGGCCACAATTAACCTCACATGTCCACAAACCTCATGTTTGTGACCCTTTTATGTGGAGTGTCACTTAATCCTCTTTGAGATTGGTAGTTGCACACCCATATGATGTGACTTTAGGTCTAAACTAGCAATAATAGTTAGAGAAAGGTAAAATTAGGACAAAGTACATAATAAGAGGGAAAAACTCTTTGTAGTTGATCCTATCCTATTGTGTGTATCCTTTTGCAACAAGTTGAGCCTAATGTCAACTATGTCATTAGCCTTATAATTTAAGAACCATTGTGTTCTGAAATAACTTTGTGTACTAAAAAATCAACTAACTATTCACCTTCATTTACTGCATTCTATTTCCATTGCTTTAATCCACTTGTCCCTAGAAGGGTCGAAAAGGGCATCTTTACTCATTTCCATTTTGTAGGAATGTCAAGAAAGTTTCATGTAGCTCCTTGCCTAAATGGCATAGAGGAATTGTTTTTAACAACCATGTCTTAGCAAAGATTCATATAGTCTCAAATCGTTCCTCTTGGGGTTGATTGTACTCCCACTCAAACCAAGACCAATCATTTTGCTCCCTTTTCGAACAAGAATAGAATTTGCTCCCACTTGGAATAAGAATAGCATCACTTCCATTCGCTCTTAATGATGAAGGTGGACCTGGATGATAAACTTATTCATCATCAATTGAAATCCTCTCAATCCGATGAAGGGATTTGATTTGGTTTGGAAAGCTAATAGAGATAAGCCTTAACCTATCTCACGCTTCTTTGGAAATTCATTCTTTAGAATGTGATTTATATTGGTTAAATTTTAGTTGCACTCCTATTGTCTTGCAGCCCAATGAGTCAAAAAGCTGTCAAGGTTAGAGTATCCAATATAGATGGTCTTCCTTTCCCCTTTGGCATTTCCATAGGAGGGGTCGAATTCATGGATCGTACGCCCCTAATGTCCAAAAACTCTCATACTAGGCTCTAATCCATAGCTCATATGGAGTGGTAGCAACTTACTTTACAAGTACAAGGCCAAGATCACAGATTGCACTAAAAAGAGATCTCTTTAATAACAGATTCACAAGCTTTGTGTCATTATTGATCTTATCATATCAAGCGGCATTCTATTTTCTTTGTCCACAACAACATATTTGTCGTAGACTCTTAAGGATAGTTACTTAATAAACTATTCCCTTTTCATCACATCCACTAAAATAATGCCAACTAATATTTCATAATGATTTGGTGTTAGGCCTTAACCTCTTAGGATGATTTTATTTTCAACTGAGTTTATATGTTTTCTAAAGCAATGTATTGCTTCAAACTCATCTGAAGTCAAATAAACAAGACCAAATCAAGTGAAAAGTGATGAAACATAGAAGCTCTACACCTTATTATCATAGTGATTGGGCCATAAATGTTCAAACGGGTTAACTATAGTGGAAATAAGGTTCTTAGTAACCTTTAAAAATTAAATGGTTTTCTTCTTCATTTTCCTGCCAGACTATGTTCATAAGTGGGCCAATCCACTTATGTTTGCCAACAAATCTTATTTTGCTAGCTTTTCTATATATATGCTTTTCACCCATATGGCTAGTCTAGTATGACAAATAAATATTTCACATCATCGTAATTATGTAAATATGGAAAAACAAACACTTAGATTAATGGAACAAATATCCAATCTATTACAAGCAAACCATTTCTAATAAAGCAAAACTGAAACTAAAGGTGTTCTTAAAAGAAAACTAACTTGGCTTCAATGTCATAAACATAGTCAAATAAAACCCACGTAGTAACATTATTCAAACAAAACTTAGGTGCAAGTATGTTTTCACATAGGATAGGGTATTAGCAGCTATACAAGACTAACTTATATGTTCCAATTCCTCCAACAACCATCCTGTTATTGTCTCTATATGTGTCTTGATCGAACCATGTAAACATTAGATGCCCAGTAAAGCTTCATGGTTCGTAGCTCTTTACTTCGGATTCCTGAACCCACAATCCACATAGGATTAGTTTCAAAAAGAAGAATACAACTAGCAGCACAAAAGTTACTAGGAGATATTGCTAAGTACATTCTTGGACTCAGTGCAATCACAAGCATGGTGACCCATTTTATCATTGTTGAGCTGCAGAGCTTGCATTAAATCCTTCTTCCTTACATATTTTTCTTTACCTTGTTGGTCATGCTTAGTTTCCTCATTTGACTAAATGTTGCCAATCTAGTTTCATTGGCCCTTCCTTTTAGGACCATTCCTTAAATTAGAGGTTGATACGTGCACTTTTGCACCTGTCATTTTAGTGGCCTCTTGCCGCTCTTCCTCTAACTCAAGTCATGTTTCAATATCCTCAAAAGTAATGATATACTAGTTCGAGACATGACCATGTTAATATAACCCCAGTC
>JAKOGI010000570.1:500000-514132 GCA_029747015.1 Carnegiea gigantea | reverse complement strand
TAGCATCACAAAAGCTGGAAATATTTGACAACCCTCCAAACTAACCCCCGCCCCCCATTTTCAAAAAAAGGCTGCACTCCCAGCAACATGGAAGCATATTAGGCCCTAAAAGAACTGGCTTCAGCCGTTAATGTGATTGAAAGCTCATTCAACAAACAAAACACAGAATGTTATGCAGACTTAATACCATTTTACCAGTAATGTTAAATAAGTTGGGACATACTTAAGCACCCCATGAGGACGGGAGAGATAGGAATGACAGGAGACTTGCCTATGAGATCAACTGTAGTTCCGTCTTCCACAGTTTCTGCAGTAACAGAAGCTCCGAGGTCCAAAAGTAATTGAACGGTCTCGATGTGCCCATTCAACGCAGCCATATGAAGTGCTGTGATGCCTCCATCTGCTGGTTTGTTGATCACCTCAAGAAGGGAACTAGTCGAAAGGAATGCAGAAGAAAACAAAAATCAAAGGCTTATGAATAACTATTAGAGAACTGAAGCAATGCAAAGAAAAGGATACCTTTCATCAAACTCTGAATTTCCTACCCCCATTTTAACTCTCTTCCGCAATATATCCCAAGCATTAGGAATGCTAGGAATATAATCTGCAAGGAGGAGTCTGATACACTGATTATGCCCATTCAAAGCTGCCAAGTGTAGCGCAGTGCTACCAGTGAGGTAGTCTGCTCGATGTATCTACAATTCACAAGCTACAGGCATGACGATTTGTGGGAAATACTATTGTCTACTTACCGCTTTAAATGTCTTAAAAGTTTGATGGGGGCTGAGGCACAAAAGAGGGGAAAGAACATACATTGGCTTTGAAAAGTATCAGAGTCTGCACAACCTCCCAGTGGCCATACTGACATGCTTGCATCAAAGCAGTCTGTCAATGAAGCCAAATGACAAACTTCACATTTCATGGACAATGGAGTCTAGCTTATCTCACAATACAAAGTACAGGATAACATTTAAGAAAATCCATGCTGGTCAGAGTAAAAACCAGCTGCGAATACTATAGAGGCAAGCAAAAGCATAACAGCTGCGTTAATTGTACAAACCAAAAAGCCAAACCAACCAAGCCGCAACCAATGAGGTGGTACAAATTAGCTAAGAGCATATGGGATCAAAAGAAGACAGTTCCCACAAGTTACTTTAACCTTGGTATTGGCTACCTGATGCAATTTGCAACCCTGACCCAGGTTGAAAAACTACAACTGATCAAAAAGTCATACGTGATGTAGTTACCTGCCCGCGATAATTTCTGAGATTAATATCAACTCCGCTCTCAAGCAGAAGGTTAACAATCTGCGAAGAACCAAACCAATCAACACAGTTATCAGAAACTGCAATGTGTGCAAGCTCTTAAGGAGAAGAGCAATGTTCAAACTTAATACATTGTTTGGGGCAATCATGTACCTCATGGTGGCCCTGAGCTGCAGAATAATGGAGAGGGGAGTTCTTAACACCATTGGTTGAGTACTTAACCAGACGAGGATTATCCTCCAACAATGCCTTGGCTTCTAGAAAATCCCCATCTCTCGCGGCTGACACCAACCGCTCCCCTGAAGCTGAACAGCCTAAAGAATTACCCACAATGCTAAGGAATCTCATGCCTAAGGGTGTAGGATTAATTACCAGGTAAACAACCTATATTTCCTCCTGTCCTCCTCTTCTTCAAGAAGTTAATGACAATAAGAACCCTTAATGTGTTCAAACAACGAGTTAATCCAGGTGAAGAAAGGATGGATATCTCATTCTTCTTCCTAGATTGTTTCTACAAGTAAGTTAACCAACAACCACACTGTTTGTTGCAATGACCCAAAATGCAGCTGCTGTTCTCTCAATTTGAATCCAAACAAAGCCGTGCCAAATGAACCATCAGCTAATGAAAACTGGGATGACTGACATAAAAAAAAAGAATGATTTGATGGGCATCACCAAGAATATGGCTCCACAAAAACAGCCACCTCTAACATTCCTCAGCAAACGACAATGAAAACGAAGAACCACCGTCCAGATTTCTCTTGAAGAATCAAAATCTCAGCGACCCGATACCAAACTTCATTCCAGAAATCAAAATGTCAACCGCCCGTGAATCCAGGTCCAAGAGCACTTGTCAAAATTCCCTAAAAAAGGGAAGAAATCACACTTTTGCAAAATGGGTTCTTGTTTTCTTGATCAAAAGAGGCAGAAAAGGAGGAATTTTAGAAGACCCAACAACGATAGGTTGTTGGGTGGGGCTAAAGACATCTCAATCACAATGGAGGAATTGCTGTGACGTCCACAAGAAAATGAAGAATGTAATTCGCGCACACAAACACAAAGGAATGTATGTAATTAAAATAAGCAAAATTAGGAAATGTGAGAGATTTTTACTGGAATTGCAAGCTAAACAAAAGGGGTGCACCGAAAAGCGTGAAAACTATGATTGTTAATTGGATTTTTGGGAGCTGGTCTTTCTTTCCTGATCTTGAGGCTGAGAAAGGAACATCCAGAGTCAAATGTGGGCAGTTGGTATGTTCCTTAATTTTTCGTCGCTGGAATTAGGCTGTCCTTTTGTCTTACAAAATTTGTTGGATGGTATTTAGGCAACTCTTTGCTCAATTTTCATCATCCTTTTATAACTTTTGGTTGATATTTTTTGTGGGCAAGTTAATATTTTCCTATTTATTTAAGTGCAATTCAAAAAAATAATTTCTTATTTTCAGATGATGAGTTTTAATTATTTGTGTTTTGGGGAGGGGGGTTTGTTTAAATTATGCTTGGTTCATTCTTATAGGTATTAACTTGCACAAACCAACATTTCTCATTAATCAAACTTACTTTAGTCTTTCACATTATGAGTTAATTTGATGACAAGACACACCAAATATCAAACTCCACTAAACATGACTAACAAACACTCCATTATGGATTGACCCCTAAAAATACTATAGACAATACCAAACCAACCCTATGAACTACACTTGAGCCTTTGACAAGTCCCTTTATATCACCTTCCATACAATCGCTATGAAGGGTTCAACTCAGGGACTCGGTGCCGACAAGAATGCAAAATTCCAATTTAGGCCCGAGTGTACCCCAAAGCTAATGCACAAGTCATGTCACCTCCTTCAAAACTAATCTTCCAGTCAACCATTGCTTGCTTGCATTTTGTTTACCATCTCCCACAATGTTTGTTTGACTACCAATTCATCTCCAATATAAGGCACTCCCAACTTCTGTGCAAAATCAATAAGATCTTCGGGACTTATTGAGTTATTAAGCTTCTCCGGATTGTCTACCTCCAACGTGTCAAGATTGGATTTCACAAGTACCTTAGACATTTCACACTCCTTGATGACTTTGAGAACGACTTTGCAGAACTCACATTGTTTCTTTCCTCTTCTAGATGGCTTATAACTTTTGGAGGTCTCCACTTTGTGCTTTCCAAGATTGACTTTATGACACCTTTTTGTTGCCTTTAATCTGACTTGCTCCTCTCTTTTTTTCTTTGTTTGAGCTTTTTTAAACTTAGGAATTCTATCTTCAAATCCTAGAGGGAATTCGGATCCGGAGATCAATGTGGAGAAATTTGTGTTAGTGTATATATCTTTATATCTTCTATAGTTGGCATATCTCTTCTATAGTTGATATATATCTTTCATATTTTGGTAATGTGAATAATTTCCATGTACATTCAAGATGCATATTGACTATATATATATATATGAGATTGGCTCCTCTTAAAAAGACAAGGGGTATTCTACCAACTTTCATGGTATCAGAGTTTGCTTCCTTCTCCTACCTTTTGGCTATTAGCTATTAATTTGTCTTCTTGTCACCCTTCCATGGCTTCTTCAGATTCTGTTCAAATCCCTCCTCCTTCTTCTCCTTCAAAATCTCCACCTCATCCTTGTTTTTCTGTTAGCAATATTAAAAATCATGTACCCCTCACCTTGGATCTTGTTAACATCAACTACAATTCCTGGAAAGCTTTATTCGTGTCCGTAACCAAGGCATATGAGTGCTTTGATCATATTGACCCCACTGTTTTCACTCCGACCTTGAAGGATGATGGATATGCTGTATGACAGTAGGTTGACTACCTTGTCTCATCATGGATCTACTTTACCATCTCGTTTGATATTCTTCCAATGGTTATACAACCAGGTACTTCTCAAACTGCTCAGCAAGTCTGGACTTGCATTGAGCATTTTTTCGGCGATAGCATTCAAACCCGAGCCCTTTAATGAAAGGCAGAATTCAGGGACCTTGTTTTCAATGATATGTCCATTACTACTTGCTGCCAACGCTTTAAAAGTATATGTGGTGCTCTTGCTGAAATTAATCATCCCATCTATCACAATGACCTTATTCTCCAAATATGCTTTGGATTACCTCCAAAGTATGGTAGAATTGTTAGTGTGATCAATGCCCAGAAAGGTCTTCCAAATTTTTTAACTGTTCAATCCATGTTAATAATGAAAGAAGCTCGTCTGGCCCATGAAACGCAACCTATCTCATCTCTCTCGGTTGCTCCTCAAATTGGTTCAAATCCCAGAGCATTTGTCGCTACCGCCAGACACTATTCATCAGACAATGTCAACCAGGGTGCCAATCATTCTTTGAATACACAACAGCAGGCATCGCCATTGAAATCGACATAAACTTCGAGGCAGAAGCAATTCCCATTATGAAAACGCACATATTGGTTTTTCTTATGATCCCAATTGGTATTTGGACACAGGTGCCAGCTCTTGTTTTACCACTTCACAAGGTGCTCTGTCTTCCTTTTCAAGTTATAATGGTTCTGGCTCTATTATTCTTGGTAATGGCAACTTACTCCCTATCTCGCACACTGGGTCTAAATTTCTCACCCTGTCACACCATCCCTTTTCCCTTCATAATGTTCTTGTGTCCCCTAATCTCACAAAAAATCTTGTTTCTATTCGCCAATTTACTCGTGATGACTCATGCTCTACAGAATTTGATCCTTTTGGTATCTCTGTTAAGGACTTCCATGCGAAGATGGTGATTTTTCGGTGTCATAGTTTGGAGATCTTTACCCATTGTGCAGCACATCATCTTCCTCCTTTGCACCATGTCATGCCCTTGCTAGTACCACTTTCCCTCTTTCAACTTGGCACCGTCGTCTCAACCGTCCAGGCTCTTCCACTGTGCAACAACTTTTATCCAGTAATACTATTTCGTGTAATAAGGATGATTTATCCAAGAATATTTGTCATGCTTATCAATTAGGTAACCACTTAAAGCTTCCCTTTTCGTCTTCTACTAGTGTCACGCATGCTCCATTTGAACTTCTTCATTCTGATTTATAGACATCTCCAAAATCAAGTGTCAGTGGCTATAAATACTATATTTTGTTTCTAGATGATTTTACTCAATATTTATGGGTATTTCCTTTACAGGCAAAATCTTAGGCTTATAGTACTTTTGTTAAATTTCAAACCTTTATTAAAACACAATTTAATTTTCCAATCAAATCCTTACAGTGTGACAATGGCCGTGAATATGACAACCTTCTTTTGACTCTTTTTTCTATGCTTTTGGTATTCATGCCTGAAGTTCTTGTCCTTACACATCTCAACAAAATGGCAAAGCTAAAAAAATGATTCGTACTATCAACAACATGATTCAGACTTTACTATTTCAACCTCAAATACCCCCGAATTATTAGGTAGAGGATCTTTATGTGTGGCTGCACATCTCATTAATCTGCTTTCCACAAGATCTAAATAAAATTCCATTCCTTATGAGTTATTGTATCATAAACCAGCTTCATATAAGTACTTAAGTGTTTTTGGGTCTACGTCCTATCCTAATGTCTCCGCTACTGCTCCTCACATGTTGGCTCCTCGGTCCACAAAATGTTTTTTCTTAGGGTATCCCTATCATCACTGTCTTGACTTAGCTACTCATCGTATTATTATTTCTCGTCACGTTGTTTTCGATGAAACCAAATTTCCTTTTACTACATTACCTTCTTCTTCTCTGCTACTGCATATTCTTTCCTTGATCCACTTTCCACTACCCCCTCTACAAGCGCTCACATTCCCTCCATTTGAGTCCCCGACCCACTCAGATGATCAAATTCTCCTCAGGCCACATCATCTCCACCCGTTGTCCTAGCCACATCGGCTTCTCCTCCACCACCACAACCCACTCACCCCATGGTTACTCGATCTCATGATATTACATTGTGTCCAAAAATTCTTCCTTCTCTTGCTGCTGAGTTTTTCACTATTTTTGGCCTTCCAAATTCCTATCGACAAGCCCTTAAAGACCCAAATTGGCACTCTGCTATGCGAGATGAGTATCTTGCCTTGCTCATGAATGATACTTGGGAGCTAGTCCCCTGCCCTCGTAACGCAAATGCTGTTTGATCACATTGGGTTTACCGTGTCAAATATCCGGCCGAAGACTCCCTTGAATGTTATAAGGCATGCCTTGTAGCTGATGGTTCCTCCCAAAAGGCCCAGGTTAATTATGATGAAACTTTTAGTCCCGTTGTAGAACCTGTTTCAATTCGTATAGTTCTTTGTATTGCCCTTTCTAAAGGGTGGCCAATCAATCAATTAGATGTCAAGAAGGCCTTCTTACATGGCAAACTTGACCAAACTATTTTCATGGCTCAACCCTCTGGATTTATAGATGCCTCCAATAGGGCGCATGTTTGTCATCTTAGAAAGGCTCTTCATGGTCTTAAGCAAGCTCTCTATGCATGGTTTCAAAGATTCATTAGTTTCATCGCATGATATGGCTTCTGGGGGAGTGTATGTGATAACTCTCTATTTATATTTCAGCACAGTCAGCAAGTGGCATTTCTACTTTTATACATGGATGACATAATTCTCATTGCTTTATCAATAGAACTGTTATCTCATCTCATATCTTTCATGAAGTCTGAATTTGCTATGTCTGATTTGGGGCCACTGCATTACTTTCTGGGGATTTCTGTCTCTCGCAACTCCAAAGGTCTCTTTATATCTCAACATAAATACGCTCAGGAAATTCTTGCTTGTGCCTCTATGTTCACTTGTAAACCTATATCAATACTCGTTGATTCCAAGTCAAAATTATTTGCTAATGCTGGTTTCCCTATTTCTGATTCATCATTATATCGCAGTCTTCCTGGTGCATTATAATATCTTACTTTCACCACACCTGACATTAGCTATGCAGTCTAACAAGTTTGTCTGTTCATGCATGATCCCAGAGAGGCCTACTGGCAAGCACTTAAGGCGTATTTTGCGTTAGTGACAAGGTACAATTGACTATGGCATTCATCTCTAACCCTCTTCTCTTACTCAATTGGTTGCCGATTCTGATGTCGATTGGGCTGGCTGCCCCGACTCCTAACATGCAACCTCTGGCTATTGTATATATTTCAGGGACAATCCTGTTTCTTAGAGCTCAGAGCATGAAATCACAGTTTCTCACTCCAGTGCAGAGTCTGAATATCGAACAGCTGCCAATATTATGGCTAAATATACTTAGTTGTGCTATCTTATTCATTAGCTCTATATTTTTTTGCCAAAGGCAACCATTGTTTACTGTGACAATGTATCCGCTACTTGTTTATCGAGTAACCCTGTGCAACATCAATGTACCAAGCATATTGAGATAGACATGCACTTCGTCCAGGAAAAAGTAGCTCTTGCTCTTGTTCATGTGTTGCGCATCCCCTCTTGTTTTCAGTATGCTGATATCTTCGCCATGGTCTACCAGCACCTCTTTTTCTTGATTTCAGGGCCAATCTCAGCGTCCATTCCCCTCCCACTGTGATTGTTGGGGAGTATTAGTGTATATATTTTTATATCTTCTATAGTTGGCATATCTCTTCTATAGTTGGTATATATCTTTCATGTTTTGGTAATGTGAATAATTTTCATGTACATTTAAGATGTATATTGACTGTATAAATATGAGATTGGCTCCCCTTACAAAGACAAGCAGTATTCTACCAACTGTCAATTTGTATTATCTGACTTTGATTCATTCACTTTGGAACCCTTCCTCCTCATTTGGGGTTAATAGGATTACTGCTCCAATGAAAGTTAGGACAAGCTTTGACAATAAACCAAACATAAGCGAGCAAATATGAGCCTTAGCAATGCTTATGGTTGTCTTGTGTATCTTTAAGGGCTTCTTGCCACTGCTACCATCATTAAACATCAGGGTATAAGGTGACTCCTTGAGTAAGCAATCCACACCATGATTCAATAATAAAGTATGGACCTTTTAAAACACCAATGGATCTTTGTGTTGCGACCCTTCGTTCCTAGTGATGCCTTCAGATTTCAAATTTGAATCGTGTTAGTTACTTAACTTCGATTCAATCTATACTTCAAAGTGTGTTGTTGGAATATTTTCCATTGATTGGTTCCTTGATTCTGGTAACTTTGGTATAGGGCCATCTACATTGCCCCTACCAAAACTGCTTTTACTTAGAGAAGTCACTGAGTTGATAACCTTTGGCTTGGTCTTTGGAGAATATAGAACTGATGCACCTTGTTGGCCATTTTTGATAATGATGACACCATTGGTACCCTCACCTTCTTCAAAGAAGATTTCCTCCAAAGTCTTTGATCTTGACTAAGTAAGTATGTGGACTCAAAATTTTTGAAAGGATGAGAAGTTTGCATCTATCGAAAAGATCTTGCCAAATAGTTGTGCTATTTTAAAGAAATTCTCATAACACCGTAGATGAAGACGAAGACCAAAGCAAGATACCCATGTTTTGCGCCAAGTAGAGATGTCAAATTCTCCTCATGTTTTAACCTCCTTAAACCATGTTATACACCAATATAAGTAGTCACGAAACATGACCTCCATGAACTCAGCAGACTCAAAAGTCAGCAAATATAAGTCTCCTCCCAGTGATCTCAGTAGGATGTCATTTCTCCCTTCCAAAGCAAAAAGGCTTTGGATTTCTTCTGCACTTGTATCCTTCAAGGAAATACCAACAAGACTTCATCTTAGCCATTCTAAATTGGCTTCTGACCTAACTCCCTTCACATGAATCTTTCTTCCCTACCCAGTGGATAAATAAGAAAACACCTTGCTTTCATGGTTATCTTCATGCTTGTATCTTGGACTAGCTTCCAGAGAGTTGATGTTGTCTGCATTCGATTCATTGAATTAAGAATATGACTTTTTACATGACTTATATAATAGATAGTAAGATTTTAATTGTAATATAATCTTCACTGAAGTAATTAAATTAAAAGATTGTCAGTTTCATTACTAAAATTTATCCAAAAGATGTCTCACGTATTACAGAATTTTGAAAAAATTAGTAAATAAATATTTATAGCACCAATATAAAAGGAATTCAAAGTGGTAATAAATGAAAAAAGAAAAGGAACAATCACAACTAAAAAAGAAGCAATGATTATGTCATATTTATTACTACTATTTAAAATTAATATATTTCCATTGCTTATTTGTATTAATAAAATTAAGGGAAATTTGATTCTAATAATCCCAACTATAGCCGGTTTGGCTGTTAATAATCCCAACTTCAAAAAAAGCTTGCAACAATCTGAACTTTGAATATTGTTAATTTTAATATCCCTCCATCAAGTTCCCATCACTATGATTCAGTGGTGGGGTGATATGTCGATGAGCCCTGCAACACATTAATTTTGTATTTCATTTGACACATCACACTTGACTAAAGCTTGACTCTGACTTCCCTTAATCACTAACTTAATCTATCTCTATCCATCCTCCCTCACTGCCTAATCTCTCACCAATACTTCCATTGAGCTTTTCACCTTCACTTTGAAAGAAATCATGAGTGTTGAGAATGACTAGGGCTAGCATTGTGGTTGGGTCATCAAATTCGGGAAGAAAAGTGAACTAGAGTGCCCAAAAGGAGTAAAATTTTTTTATCAAAAGCTATTATTATTTACCAACTGTGCATTAGATTTGCAAAAGGCCCAAATACAGGGAAGAACTTTTTTAGTTGCCCATCATGGAAGGTAAGGATCTCAAATAAACTTAGGGTTTTGAATTTGGTTTTGAAATTGGTATCAGTAATTGAGTTTGATTGTAAATGAATTTGGTAAGTGAATGATGATTGTGGGTTTTTCAAATGGGACAAAGAGGATGAAATCACATTGTTGCTCAAAACCAAGATTTTGGAAGAAAGGATTGTGGATTATGTTGGTGAAATTGTCAAAAAAGAAAGCTTGAAGGAAGAGAATGACATTCTAATGAATAAGATTTTAAAAGAGAAGATGAAAAGGTCAAAAGCAGAGGATAAAGTGAAGGCCTTGAAGGATGACATGCTTGTTCAAAAGTGGAAGGCTTTAAGGAACTTTGGTGTGAAGAGTTATTGTTTTATTTGATATTTATGATGGCAGTTGTTGTTGTTGTTAGGTTTATTCAAGATGGTAGGTTCAAAATGGTGATTTGTAGGTGTTGTTGTGGAGACATTGTTGACAGCAGTTAATTTGTGAAGATAAGTTAATTTTAGGTGGTTGCTGGGGAGAAATGATGAATGTACTTTTATGTTTATTGATTGTAAATTTGAATTGTGGTTTAAACTCCAATGCAAATTTTAATTGGGGTTTAAACTTGAGTTGTTATCATTTTAGTTTTGTTGAACATGACAAAGCTCTTAATTACATTACAAATAGATATAGCAACCTAATGCTTGAATTACTTGACAAAGAACATGACGAAGCATTTAAACTCCAGTAACATTTGAATTACATAAAACTGTGTTTATATGACTGGACATAAGAAGTTGTCATCTGATCATTAGAGATTTATGATGTGAAAGTGACTTTTGCTTCCTAAAAAATGACATAAGCAAAATAATACCATAGTTAATATGTGTTCAAAGCAATAATTGCTTCCCAAAATATACACTTAATCAGACCAATATGTTTTCATATCAATTGATAAACAATCCAAGAGGATATAACATTCCCAAAATAAAGTCTTGTGGTCCAAAGCTTGAAGGAATCTTCACTATGAAAGCGTAAAAGCTGAGTGTTAGTGCTTGCTATAGATGTTTGAGAAAGTATAAGAGGTTGTCATCCATCCATCAATAAGTATAGTACAACATGTCTTCTAGCATCCTATGCAATTAATTAGAAAAAAATTTTAAAAAATATATGTCAAGTCGAAAAAGTATCAAAACATATAAAAATTTGAATTTCGTGCACAAGTTGAAATAAAAAATTACTGTGTTGCCTCTCCCACTTATTGCATCTGTCTCATGCTTACACTTCTCCCGCAGCCAGCTTCCCTCCATCTGCCTCTACCTCATTTTCTTCCTCTTCTTGTCTTAGATGCTCTCTTTATACTAGGTCTGTAGGTACTATATCTGCATTGCTAGTCTCTCTTGGATGCTTTCTAGGTTTACCCCTTCCCCCTTGTTTGTCAAGGTTGATGTTCAGTTGCTTGATTTTAGTCTGAGCAGGTTTTGGAGTTATGACCAATTCCATGCATGACAAGTTGTCCATTCCAACTTAGTTCCATACCTTCATAACTTTCTTGGTTTCTTACGGTCTTCATGAGGGCCTCTCATTATGTTCATCCCCAGGCTTCTTTGTCCTATTCTTACCAGTGAAGGGTCAAGTGGTAGTTCTTTTTCTCGCGAATGACTTTCACCAACATAGGGAGCAATTCCATAAGGAGAAATGGCACAGGTACTATATTACATCTATCTCATTGCTTGTACTTCTCTTTCTACCATTGGACATCCCAATTTATCTCATATCCCTGCCACATAGCATGCTTAGCCATTACATCTTTGAATTTTTTTGGTTTTCCTAAATGTCTTCCCAACTTGCCACTTTAACTTCTTGAGAGTCATTGTTGTCATCAACCTTCAAAGATTTCTCCTTTCTCCTCAACAATCTTCTAGTACATTATCACTGTCACCCCTCTATCCATTTCATCCTAAGACTTTTTATAGTTACTGTGAAATTACCCATCCATTTCAGGTCTTTCCTAGGTTGTAGTAGCCATCTGCTCATGTTGGGTTACCGTATATTTTTTAAGCATTTCAACATGAGCCTTGGCAGTTTTTCACTCTTCATCACTAATTTTCATGTCCTCAACTTCAGTATCCATTTCATCGTCAATCTTACTATCTTCCCCTTCTACATCCATAGTGTCCTCAAATTTTCTTTTTCCTTTTTGTTTAGATGAGGATGGTTTCTTTGCCCCCTTTTCCTATAGAAGAAGATGCTTCTTTCCCTTTTTCTTTAGATGAAGATGCTTTTTCCTATTGTCTACCTCAAGCTCATCATCACCTTCTCCTTCAAGTCGATAATCACTTTCACTTGAAAAGCAGCTATCTACATCTCCTCCTACTAATTTATTTCATAGAATAGGAGAATCAAGTCGAGAATCCTCCCAATCATACTGAACTGCAGGGCCTTATTTTTATCCTTTAGCTTCTTATCATTTGCTAGGCCCTCACCAGTTTCATGTGCTGAGGACTATTGTGTGGATGGGTTAGGTTCCCCATATGAACTAGACATGTTGGCCTCTGTCTGAGGAGGCTGCAAGTTTTCAGATCTTGATGATGTTTGTGCGGGTGAGGTAGGTTCCCCAAGTGACTCGTAACTTAGGCTATCAAGTGGACCCTTTTGTCTTTTCTTTGAAGATGGGATTCAATTGAGATATGTTTCACTCTTTAACCTTTAGATTTTGGGTTATCACAAGGAATAGAATTGAAGGCCATAGTTTTTGGGCTATCTAGGTAAAGGCATATCCAGGTTAGGAAAAGCAAGAGGCAGTTTAATGGCTTCATCTACCCCTATGAAAAAAAAATACACAATAGTGCCCTTATGTGATCTTGCATAAGCCCTCATATCTATTGATTCCTCATCAGCTCTTCCTCTCCTCAAAGTAGACTTCAAGTCCAACTTAGGTATTACATAGCAAATATCAACAACATTTTCAAGCTTAGGTTCTTCAACAATACCTTTCAACTCAAAGTATGACAATTTATGAACACCAAAATTGAAAATCTTCAGAGTGTTACCTACTTCATATTTATACTCAGGCTCTGTTATAGATTTCTCACCCATAGTTGATCCAAATCTAATACCCAAAAATTCCACCACTAGGCAGGGTGTTGAGGGGTCTGATATAGCAGTCTTATCCATGAATTGTAAAATTATAGAGAGATTGGTTCTGATTGATCTTAGATTTTAAAATCATAGGCTACTTATTATTCCACAAAAATGAAGCAAAAGAAGTTTAGAGAGGTATTTTGCTTTAGTTCATACAATCCAAGCTGAAAAAAATAGCCTAAATTTACCTTTTTTGGCCACACAGATTTTGGACACTTTCCCCTATAGTTGATCTCAAGTAAACTTTCATCATCAGTCCTTTTTATCAATCAAACTATTCAAATAACACTAAACCACCACATCAGCCATTATTCTGTAATATTATCTTACCTTACCCCTATCTATATAAAAATAATACATAATTAATATATAATTATACCCCTAATATTTACGAACAATATTTACCAGTGTTATAAATACTATAATGTACTGTACCGCCCGGTATCGCCCGAGACATACCGCACCGGTCAAGAAACGGTACAAACTATTTTCCAGTATTGTACTGGTTGAATACCGGTCAATACCGCTCTATACCGTCACATACCGAGCAGTACCGCTATTTTTGATCATATACCTCCTGGTACACTAAAATTTCAAATTTTTTGTACTTTAATTTTTAAAATTTTTTGAAATTCAAAACGGTATGAGCCCGGTACAACGGTATATAAATTCGGTATATCCCGTTCCGGTGAAAAACGGTACACTGACCGGTACGATATTTATAACTTTGATATTTACTATTATATATATAATACAAAGTTATTTATGGCAATCAATTTTATCTCCTCCGCTTAAAGGGCCCCTATTTAAAGAATGGACCCTGTCAATGCATTTACTAATCAATGTCAGTATACTTAATCAAAATAAATTTGTTATGCATTAATACTAATAAAAATAATGCTTTACTGTGGATACTAAAGAATTGACCCACCCTCATTATCCCAGAATTATCACAAATGAAATAGATCACCAACTCCAGAAAAACAAAAGAACAATAGATAATGAAGAATTGTCCACTTCATTA
>JAKOGI010000570.1:322500-490000 GCA_029747015.1 Carnegiea gigantea | reverse complement strand
TACTCCCCCTGGTTGCCAGCTCCCCATGGTGCTGCTATGGGCTGTGACCTAATGTGTCTATTAGGCTCAATAATCCACTACCACCCTAATTATGTGACTCTTCACGTGGTTGGTCTAGACTTAAGAAATCACCATGATGCCCAAAGTCATTATCGACCACTACAGTTTTCCCCAACCCTCATCTCAGCCTTTAATCATCTCATTATTGGTGGTGTCGCTTTCAAAGGGAAAATTATTCTCGTAAAACACCATATCTCGACTCACAAATATTTCTTACATTTCGAAGTCACATGTCTTTCATCCCTTTTTACCAAATAAATACCCAAGGAAAGTGTACTTTCTACTTGATACAAATTTGCCATTTAACCTTGGGTCATTTCATGCAAAATATAAGGTACCAAATAATCGTAGTTGATCATAGGTTGGCTTGCATTTAAAAAAAAAAACCCCCTCATATGGTGATTGGTTGGAATCCTGTTTATCAAATATGCCACTGTAAGCACACATTTCCCCCAAAACTAAATTGATAGGTTTGCTTAAAATATAAGTGCCCTTGCCACATTTAGAATATGATGATGCTTGCATTCTGCTTTTCCATTTTGTTGTGGAGTGTCCACACTACTACTTTCCCGCAAAATTCTATGTTCAAGATAAAAAGTACGCATGGGCCCTGAAGTAAACTCACTTTCATTGTTGCTTCAGACAACTTTACACCTTTACTGAGTTGATTTCTAACAATAATAATGGGCACCACAAGATGAGAAAATTCTAAAAGGACCCCAAAATATCACATTGGATTAAATAAAAAACAACTTTTGCATTATTTTTGCTAATAAAAAACACACTACGAATTTGTTTTACATGGAAACATATTTCACATACATCTTTTTACCTAAATAATGAGAAAGTAAGGATAGAACTTCACTAGACAGATGCCCAAGATGCTTATGTCATAGACACCTTGTCTGTACCGCATTGACTTGGCTTGATGACAACTTCTTGTAGTGATAGACCCTTTCTCTTTGCTCACACGATCCAATTAGAATTCTCAAAGTGCAGTCCAATATTACACAAAAATCATCAAAATATGTCACTGCATAATTTAGTTGCTTACAAAGGTTGAAATTGAGACAAGATTACAATTTAATTTTGGCACATATAAGATATTCTTCAATCTTAATCCTTCCCAAGTCCACCGAGGCTCCTTCACAAGCCACAGTATGTGTACAATTCGAAAACCTAGTAGCCACTATTGATATTTTCTCGAGCTTATTCAATATGGAGGTATTGCCAACCACATGACACGATGCGCCAATATCCAACATCCAAGAAACTTGACCAGATAGCTTTTCATAGCCGGCTTTGGGTGTGTCAATTAGGCTCAACAACTTTTGCACCTGCTCCAACGAAAATCCAGGAATCACAACTTGAGCCATCTCGCTGCTGCCCATACCCGACCCTATCATAGCCCTGGGACCTACTTCCTGATGCATTGTCGTAGAAGTCGTTTCTCGACTGTGTCCTCTGCTACCCCAATTGCCTCTACATCCACCTCTGCCAGTCCTGCATCCTCGACCTCCTCGTCCTCTCTCGTGGGAACCTTAGCCAGGTAGGTATCCAATTATCTTATAACAATTCCTTCTTCATGGCCTCAATGCCCACAAACTTTATATGCACCTTTCTCGACCATAGTTAACTAGTCCTTTCCTATGAATGCTAGTGCTGTTTCACTTAGATTGGCACGAGCAATCATAACCTTCTTATGATTCTCTTCTTACTGAGTTATGTTAAAAATTTTGTCAAGAAGAGGTAGAGGATCAAGCACAAGCTTCAAAGTGTGAAATATGATTCATCATTCAAGCCCATCAAAAATTGATCTTCTTTGTCTTCCTTGTGCATGACTACTCCACAATTTCATCCACCGCAAGTGCACACTGGAACTTGTATAAGATTTGAGAGCTCATTCCACAAGTTCACTAATTTTGAATAGAATTCCCCCACTTCCAAATATCGTTGTTTGCAATTGCAACATTTGCCTTTAACTAATGGATCTTCAAGGTATTGGTAATAGCATAACCTTTCTTTAGATCATCTCACGTGATCTTAGCCATGTCAAAGTATGCTATGCTCATTCAGAGTTTTGGGTCAATGTCAGTGAGCAACCAAGAGCACAACATCGAGTTTGCCATGTCCCATGTATGGGATTCCGAGAACTTCTCATCCTTTTCAGGATTCAGTCTTGTCAACCTTCTATCTATAAATCCCAACTTGTTTTTTTGTCTTCAAGGTTGTTTTCACAACCCTCTCGCACAGGTCATAATTCTTCCCGCCGAACACCATTGGCATAATCATGACACCAGGGCCTTCTGACAGGTGAAGATAGTATGTCACAAACTTTTTCGTGTCTCAACTGCTAGTCATGATTAGACTTTATCAAGACACTGGTTCAACAGTACACTCTGATACCATGAAGAAAGGGAAAGGCAAAAAGGCAAATAAGGTATGCGTATTGCCGTGTATTTTCTATGCTTCAGGAATAAAACAGGATGAATATATATGTACATGGCTTAGGCTACCCTAACTTGGCCAACAAGATACTAGAAACAAGGAAATGATATAATACAAATTATATCAACATATATCTAAATATACAACTTTCCTTAACAGTTTCAGACATACACAGCTGAGCAAGATAATAAAATACTAATACAAGCAGTTAAGGGAGTGTTCGCCCACCATGTCAAAAGACAGTTAAACCTGAGCTCAAAATATCTAGATTTACTTAGCGTGGAATAATACTAGAGTCAAATCATTGTTTAACATGTATACTATCTAGTCAACAAGGCATCATACGAATATGCCAGTGTAATCTTAGTTAACTTCGCCTTCACTTTGGTGTACTATCAAGCCCATAAGTTTATTGCTAGTTTCATAATTGAGGGAAAAGACATTACGTTGTTAATATCTTTACCAAAAAAAAAGAGCAAATGATAGTAAAATTAAACACCCTTTTATTGATAATTGAACATCCAATAATAAAAAATGACAATAAGTTCAATCTACTAGCTAATTATTGACATTTACAACCAACTATGACATACTTGTTGTATATTCAACTAGTTGTAGTCATCTACTCATTTGACATCTTTCCATTTGTTCAGCAAACACTGCAGTCACCTTTGTCTTCCCCCACTTCTTTCTCCATTAAACACCTACTCACCTGCCTCACTCCATTCTTCTCACCCACAAACCTAAGAATTGAAATTAATGAAGCTTCTCTTATGAATTGCAACACAAACAGTACATGGGATCTCAAATCTGTCCTTCAGGTGAAAGTGAGTATGGAGTACAGAGGTAGAGAGATATAGAGGAGAGGAGAGAGCTATAGAAAGAGGGAGAGCACAAATCTGATGCGAGAGCTAACAGTAGAGAGAGAAAGAGAACCAAAGTAGAAAAACCCCAATTTTCACTTCACATGTATCTACAACTTAATGGCATTGGCAACCAACTCCTCCACCTTCATTAAGGGCAGTTACTTACTTCTTCATAGCTCTAGTTTTCCCTTCCTTCCTTTTCCCTCCAAAAGTAATATCATTTTGTTGCAAATTAAATGATTGAGGGCAAATAAATAAATAACCCTCCTGTAATTTTTCCTGATATGCACGTGTAATCTTAGCTAAATTTTCATTTACTTTGGCATACGAAGGGCTATAAGTTTATTGCTAGCCTCATAAATGAGGAAAAAACATAAGTACAGTAGAACACTAGAGAAAAAGCTAATTGGCACTGCTTTGTTCATATCTTTACCCAAAAAAAAGGAAAAGAAAAGAAAAGTAAAACTGAACGACCTTTTTTATTGATAATTGAACATCCAAAACTGTAAGAGAAAGTGCCAAGACTCTTATTTTGAGAAAATGTCTCACTTTTACTGCATGTAGAGGATTTAGGCCAAACAGGATAGAACATACTAAACTAAAAGATGGGCTTAGAACATATTATCTTTGATACTTATGTAAAGCTTCCCATTCTGCTGCCTAGGTTGAACGAAGTTGAGCTTCCATTTAATTTAAATTTAAAACTACGTAAATGTACATTTTGCATAAAGGTTTTATGTTTGTTACCTAAATATAAGACTAATAGTTTGGATATTTATGCAGGAAGTAGAAACAGAAGATTTGGGTTTCTTTTGTTTTTGATTTTTGATTAGAGTTTCTATTTTGGTTTTTATTTTGGTCCATTTAATTTCGATTTTAGTTATTATTTTCTACTTAAAAAAAAAAGACTAACAATTTGGATATTTGTGCAGGAAGCAGAAATAGAAGGAAAAAAAAACCAGGGGAAAAAAAAATGCTCTTCTTTTGTGTTTGTGTTTATTTTCTATTTTTCATGTTAGGTTACTTCATGTTATTTGAGTCTTTTTGTTCTTTCTTTTATTTTGGTAGCACAGCTTTATTTTGTTAGTTTATTTTGTTAACTTAATTATTTAGGTATTTGTTTTAGTTGATAGAGTCATTGTTTTTCCTTTTACTTTTTCTTTCAATAATAGGAAAACAATATCCACAAAAAAGAAAAAAATTGAAAATCCAAAAAAATTGAAAAAATTCTTAAAATTGAAAAAAAAAAAGAGATTCAAGTATGCCAGTTTTCAATTTCACACTATTCGAGCATGAACTTTTCTGGAGTTATTTATCAAGACTTAATGATTATCGTACTCAATTGAATCAGAATTTTCAAAAATGAAAAATTTGTGAGGTCATTGTTGTGGGTCTAAATTCTAAATTTTGGGATTATGTTGAGCCTATTTATCCTGAAGGTGTACCAAGTTTATTATCTAAAACTCAAGATGAGGTATGAGAATTCTTTAGAAAACTAACTTGGAATACCTATGCGTTTGAACAAGCTAAAAATAATTTTGGATATCCAACTCCTAATGAGTCTGTTTTTCATGCTAATCCTTATCCTCATGATCACTTTATGAATTCACATGACCCTTCTCATTCTTGTGTGTCCCCTGTTTTGTGTAAATATTGTGACTCTTATGATCATGATACTTGTAACTGTCCATATCATGATTATATTGATGCTACTTATGCAAGTGTTGGAAAGACGATTAATGAATTTACTAATAGAATGTTAGGGATAATGAAAGCGAGAATTGTTAAATATTGTCAATGTTTTACTCAAGGTAGGGAGAATTATAGTGGGCCTGACTCTAGTTTAGGATCTCCTAAACTTGAAGTTAGTCTCTATGATGATTTTGAATCATCTTATCTTGCTAGGCCTAACTTGAAAACTGACATGCCTTTGCCTAGTCTAGAAAAAGAGAGAAGCCCCATGTCTCTATCACAAGACTTTGCACCCCACACTAGCTCACCTAAAGATGTCACTGATGATATCCTAATTTCCTCTAACCTACCCACCACTTTGAACGCCTTTGTAAGTTTCAGGAGGGTGATGACCCTAAGAGTGCTGGTGAGTTAGATATGAGCATCACACCTTACAATAAGCATCATGAGATAGGTGAGTCAGAAACTCTATCTTCATAGGACACATGTGAGGAGAAAATTGAACCCACTAAATTGAAATTTAATGATGATATTCTTTCTATAGAATATGAATCTTTTTCATATGGGTGTGATGCCAATGTGGGTTTGGATGTCGATCTATGTGCTGCTGAATATGAATCATTTTTTTTGACCCCATCCAAACTGACCTCTTTTTGAAAACTGCAGGTCAGAATTTGTTGAGTCTGAGAGTATTGCCACTAAGAAGTTTGATTTAGATAAGACTCATACGCATTTTGGAATTAACAGAGTTGTGAACTTTGCACCCACTATTTTGCCTAGAATGCTCATTCATGATGACAAAATTTCTAGGCAAATGACCCACCGACTGGCTAGTTTGAATTACATCTGCCTGTTTGATGTTTGGGCCCATATATTTGATAAATTGAAGCGAGCCCTTACCTGTGCTTTATTACCATGGTGAATGTACTCTTTTCGGCATCAACTCTTTCCTTTTTATTGGTGTGCACTTATAGAGAGTTGCTCTTGCCTGTTTGATAAGCTACTTCGTGAACTAATGGGTTTTGATTTAAGTAGCGCTGTTTCATTTGATATAGAGTGGCTGATGCTCCATATGTCTCTATTTGAGCGCATTTCTGAAGGCTATAGCTTAGGTGTACTTCTGCAGCTGACCTGGTCTAATAGCTCCTATTTTTCTTCTCTTTTTCAATTTGCTTTCTGTTGCATATATTTTTGTGACTTTATTTTATTCTTGTTTTCTTTTGAATTTTACAATCTTGTCTTTGTCTTTAGTTTTGGGTTTTCTTTTTTTGTAATTTTGTATATTTGGGTTTCTTTAGTTTTTATTTTATGTTTTTGTTTTTTTCACTCCCAATGAAGACATTGTGAGATTTAGGTGTGGGGGTGGGGAAACATTGAACAAGTTTTAAAAAAATGAAAAATTTTGAAAATTGGAAAATCCTTAAAAAATAAATTTAAAAATTTGAAAAATCATAAAAGATTTTTGTTTTGTTTGTTGAGAAGCTTTGTACTATTCTGATCAGCCTAAATCCCCTGTGCTTTGATTTTTAGCTTGTATGTAAGCGTGATGTACATGACTGATCTCTGTCCTTAGTGTGCCATTCTTAGCCCTAATTCTAACCTCAATTATTCATTATTGATGTGTAATCTAATCCCTATTTATATCATCATCATTATCTTAGGTCTTAGTCTTTCATGATTGGCTCTTCTATTTGTCTTTGACACAATTACTTTAGTTTTCATTGGCATTCTAAGAAAAACAAAAAAGAGAAAAAATGGAAATGAAAATAAAGAAAAGAAAGAAAAAAAAAGGAAATGAAATAAAATTTGAAATGACAAGTATCCCTTTAAGGCGTGCGCTACTAGACGTTATCTTTTGAGGTACGTGCTACTGGATGTTACCCTTTGAGGCAATACTGCTGCTTGGAAAGCTTGCTTCCTATGTTGTTAAGTCAATAATGAAGTTTATGTCAGTCAAATGGGATTGAGTTTGATTCTAGTAAACCTAAACCCTAGGATGATGATGCATTTGCACACGAACACTAGGATGGATTCAAAGTCTTTATATACAATGGGGTGAAAAGTTAGTACTTTGATGTCATTCATGGGGTAGGGAGCCTTAATGAGTACATTCTGTTTCTTTGCAGGCCAATATCTTTACTACATGGGTGATTTGATTAGTTAGAATGTGCACAGTCTTCTCCCTTATATATTTATGTTTGTAAATCCAAACTATTTTTTTTATTTCCATCTCTCTTTTCCTTTTTTTGATTTATTTTTTTTATAGATTTTGTGGGTATATCTTCTACAAACCTTCACGAGACCTTACTCATCTATTAGGTGTAACCTAGTGGTTTAAAGGGCTTGTTACACATGATAAGTACACCTGTGATTCCTATAAAAGTGAATTATGATTTTATTTTCTTTTTCTAGGATTTTTAGTTTTATTTTACTTGAGGACAAGCATAACTTTAGGTCGGAGGTATTCGAACAACCAGAAATTATGATATTTTATACCCTTTTATTATCTAATAATTGTTCAAAATAAATTATTAATTATGATTTTAATATATATATTTTGTATATTTTGTAGGAATTTGAAAATTAGAAGAAATGGTTAAATTATTTGCCAAAAGGAGGAAGAGGCAGATTGGATCAGTTTTGGAAATAGGAACATCGCGAAGCCCAATCTCTCGTGACCCAATAGCAGAGGCCCAGGCGCCCCATCTTCTTCGCTTCTCCTTCTTCCCTCTCCGTCTGCCCTTCGTGGGCTTGGCCCAGATCGTGCCCAGATCTATCCCTTCTCTTCTTTTCTGTGGTCTAGCCCGCTAGCCTCTTCTACTTGATTTAACATGGCATGTGAGTGGCACGTGAACTTGGCCTTCTCCCCCCCCCCCCCCCAAACACTTTGTTCTGCTTCTCCATTGCTAACCCGTAAGAACCGGAAAAGAACAGAGACCGAAACAGAGCAGTACAACGAGACCCTTCGCCTTCATCAACATCCGTTTCACTTCTCTCTCTCTTCCTTCATGTTCCTTAATCACCACCATCATTAAGGCGACTGTTACAATGCGTTGGATGGTAATTAATTTGAATAGTGGAGGCAGTCGAACAGAGAAGGGCGGCGTTCTTTGGGGAGGGGGGGGGCTGCTTGTTTAATGGCGTCGCAAGCTAAGAATCAGGAGGAGGACTAGCGTAGAGTAGATTAGGAGTAGCGCTTAGATTCAGTTCTCGATTTTCAATTGTCGTTTTTTTCAGTTTCAGATTAGGGGTTCAGTTCTTAGTTTTGGCTTCGACTATTGGATTCAACTGGAAATTGTAGTTTCGAACTCGAAATTGTTCAAAGTAAACGTTCAACAGTTCAGCTCACTTTCTAGTTTAGATTTTGGATGCTCTGTTATGGGTGCTCTTTGATTCGGTTTTTGGTGACCGTGGTTCGTTCATGTTTTCTTTCCTTACGGCTCGCTCGTCTTGTTGTTCCATTTTTGTTGTTCAGCTTTGCAACCAAATGACAGTGGCTTTATTGGTCAACTACAGCTAGGTGTTGGTGAGCTCATCGCACAGATTATGGTTTACAATTTCAAAATTCAATTTTGTTTATTTAGTGCATTAATTTGTAGAATAACTTACCCTCAGAGATAGTTAATTATCATCTAGTTTCGAATTAGTTTGGAATTTCTGGTAACCTAATTTTACAACCATCCATGTGGATCGACCCTCAAGTATTACAATGAGTGTCGTGTGCTTGACTAGCTTTTTCGGGAAATCATAACAAGATGGAACATACTAACCTAAAGGATGGGCTTAGAACATATTATCTTTGATACTTATGTAAAGCTTCCCATTCTGCTACCTAGGTTGAACGAAGTTGAGCTTCCATGTAATTTAAATTTAAAACTATGTAAATGTACATTTTGCATAAAGGTTTTATGTTTGTTATCTAAATATGAGAAAATTTGAACAAAATTTCAGTCTGATCACCCATAATTGGATGAATGCAAGAACATTCTTGACCTAAATATCCTGATTCAGCATGTCGAACTAAGCGTCTAATCCACAAACTAAATAAGCTCCACATATTTCAGAAGCTAAGTAAGCTAAATTTTGTTCACATAAGTCATGTGCTCCAACTTTAGGTCCTTCACCTTTGTATGTACAAGTTTTAATTTGCACGCAATATATGCGTGACAGAATTAAATGTGTGATGATACTTGTTCATAGTGAGTGGTTTTTTTAGGATAGGGGGATAGTGAACAATTCATTATTTTCTCTAATAACATATAAAACAGATAAATATTAAAATTTTAATCAACTGTTTCTCTTAATTAAACAAAACAAAAGTAAAACATATGATGTTCAAGTATAAAATATACACATAAATATTTACAAAAATATGAAGGAAGTTGTTCAAAACAATAATAAATGTCATTGTCATAAGGTGGTTTCTAAATATTTTAAAACCTTAAGGTATTTTTCATTATTTTGGGTATTTTTTAGTGCCATTTTTTTACTAAGAAAAGTTCAGTGATAGTTTTTGGATATTTGAAAATATTTACTGGTAAACACTAAGCTATAAAAAATAAATTACAACACATCATGCATAGATGTAAAATACATTAGGACCAAATTAAACATTAGTTTTGGTAGAATCTTATTTGATTTTTTTGGGGAAAAAGAAAACGATTAAAATGTATGATGATTAAAAAATAATTTAGTCATGCTATATTTAGTGCAATGCAAAACTATCCAAAAATGAACAAAATAATGCCATTTAATCTCATTAATTTAGGGGTTATTGGGCACAAATGATTCAGACTTTTGTGGGATTTGAATACGAATAATCCGAACTTCAAAAGTAATTCATAGCGCCCTGAATTTTAGACATATTTATTTTTAATAATCTATGGTCATTTTAGATAGCATTTTTTAGGCAATTTCAAATGATATTGCCCCCAAAACAGTCCAAGTATATAAAATTCAAGTCAACTAAATTCATCTGGAAGTTCAGATTACTTTTAAAAAAAAAAATACCATTTAACCCTTTTACTATTGAAAATAAATATCCCCAAAATTCATTTTGAAGTTGAGATTATCAGCATCCATATCCCCAAAGCTTGAATTTTTTACATCTAGTAATCCTACGCCGTTCCCCAAGATAGATACTTCAAATATAACCACTTATAATATAACAATTTAAATCAAATTATATAAAAAAGAACAAATATTTCTCAAGAAGAAAGTATCAAATATGAAATCATTCCAAACTATTATACAAAAAATTCATCATGATTAAAAAAATAATTTATTAAAGAATATGTTTAGTGCAACACAAGATTATTCCAAAAAGAATTAACTAATGTCACACTTATTTAAAGAAGTGCAGAACACCACCTCCAAAGAAAAAGGAATGAGGAACTTTTAATGAAAAAATCACTGTCAAGTACCTCACTTTGTGTGAAAATTATAATTAGGGGATCATGTTATTAGAATATATTTAAAAGGGGCAATAATATTATGTGGGAACTATTTTAAGGGGACCGTTTACTATTTATTTTTTTTTTAGCCCTTAAACTTTTCATATTTACATATTTAGTCCAAATCCTTAAAAACTCTTTCGAGCATTCAAAAATTGTGCATGTGAAAATTTTCTTATAAGGACTGCTCGAAGCCCTCTTTCAACTGGTATCAGAGTCACGTTACCAAAAATAATTAAGCTAATTAAGATAATTAACTATGATTAACTGTGATTAATGCTAGAATCATCACCTATTTGTCCTGGACCAAATTATTACTCACCGGAAGGCCTTTCTCCAAGAGCACCTTAATTAAACGATATCATTGATATAATTTTAGAATTAAAAGCAGAATTAGCTAAATTAAAACCAAAGTCATGGAGTTTAAGAAGTAAATATCGGTAATTCACCTTTCTCTATTAACGAAGCAAGATATAGTGGAAAAGCTACTTCTAGTATTAGTACTCTATTTTAGTATAAATATCCTTTGCAAAACCCAAAAAATAAGATTCTATTTCCTTTGCACAATTTAAAAATTCAAAAAGAAGTAGAAGAAAAATTAGGTGAAAAATCGGCTGAAAAATCAGAAAAAGAAGAAGAAGATGGAGTATAAGTAGTATACTTTTGAAGAACTACAGAATATTTCGAGAAAGAACAAAACACAGAAGAATTAAATAAAATTATGAGTGCAATTAGTGATAAACATGATGTATTATCTGATGATAATAAAGTGACTAATAATGTCTAATTAGAAGAAGAAATATATCAGCTAATGAATCTAATCAAGCTAGAAGATCTTAATGCTGTACCCTTAGAAGAAATTAAAAGAAAATTAGATAAAAAAATAGAGTAAAAAGGCTGTTGAAGATGAGATTAATAAAATTGAAAAAGAAATCGACTTAGGAGAGATAGAGACCAATCTGATTAATAATCTTAGTCCTAAACCTGAAGAATTTGGTGAACCTTCTAGAAGAAATACTCATTTCATAAAATCTAGGTACGTTCTAATAGGATGTACAATCAATTTTTTCTTTAGGTTTGTTCTAAAGAAAACTACAACCTTTGAAGAAGTTGGCTTAACTCCAATTAGTCAAACGGGATACATCTTAAACATAGATAGAGCTCATAATAGAGAAGAAATATTTAAACATTGAAAAAGAGGCGTGAATAGTATCTTAAACCTAAATATTTCATGGACTACTGTAAATATCCTAAACTGCATAGAAATAATTTCTTTGGCATTGTAGCTGATTGATATAATTCATTAAATGAAGATGGTAAGAATATATTAAGAATAATGCAAACACCAGCTACCATGTTAAAAAATCTAAGCAAGAAAATTGAAACTGAATTTATCAAAGCTAAACTTAATTCTGAAGAAAAGGCAAGAGAATAGCAGAGAAAGATTAATAATATAGAACTATGGGATATGAGATATCCAAAAAATTATATTACTGAATTTAATCAATATTATTACAAAATTGGACGTAATGAAACTAATCTTGATATGTTCTATGACAAATTGCTATATTCGATAAATTCCTTAATTAATGAAAAATACATTGCATGGCTTGCAAGAATGAATGTTATTGATACCCTTGGTTCGAGAATCTCTTATCTAAGAAAATGGATCAATAATCAATGTCTTGATCTCTAAAGCCAAAAGAAAATTAAGAAGCAATTTCTAACTTACTGGGATTCGCCTTACCAATGGAGAAAAGGACCTGAAAGGAGACGGAAAAGAAAATTTTATAAGAAAAAGTGCTTTAATAAGCAAAGGAGAGAGAAATATAGAAGAAAATATTATAACAAACTAAGTCCTAAAAAACGAAGATTTTTTAGAAAAATAGTTTATTGTCTTGCAGGGAAAAACAATTGCAAATACTGGGTATGTGGAGAAGTAGGAGATTATGCTAATGAATGCAAAAATAGGAAGAATAATAAGTTTATAGAAACCTTGGATAGCCTAGATTATATTGAGCTTGGTGAAGATAAGGCACTAGACCTAACCTGAATAACGACAAAGGGATTGCTGAAATTATCTTAGACAATGAACATGAAGAAAGTGATTATGAAGAAACAAGGTATATGATGAAAAGTAGCTCGATTAGTCTTGGTGATCTTCAATAAGAATTGTTTGTTCTAGACAATGATCACGAGGAAGTCAAAGGAGATTAGGTTCTTCCCATAACCCAAAAAGATATGATCTATAAAAAAGCCATCTTTTAATTAAAGAGTAAATATTTGTGTGAGATGATGGAAGGAGATTTAGAGATAAATGACTGTAAGTATGATGTGGGAGAAGTTAATCTTATTAGTTGGGAAAATATCCTTAAGCATAATAAAGATAGAAAGCACAGGTATATTCATATTGAAAGTGTCCAAGTTCAAATCACTCCATTACAATATTATGGCAAAGATATTGAGCTCTATGCTTTGCTCAGTAATATTAGGCATACCAAATTTAATAATCAAATTATCACAGGAATTAAGACTAATTTATACAATGGATCGGTAAGATTCAATTGTCGACCTGGATATTACGTGAGTCTAAAAGATGAGTTTGCTAAAAACTTTCTATGCCTTAACATAAAAACTATTGGAATGGATATGAAAAGAGGAGGATATCCATTAAAGATATTTTAAAAAATTATCTACAAATTAGATAATATTATAGACCAAAAAACTAAGGTCACCATGATAGAGGCAGAAAAATTTAAAATTCCTACCCCTATGCAGAAAATCCAGAGGATTAAATCTAATCTACATGAGATAAAGATTAATCATTCATGAATATCTAACTTTGCCAACCCTACAAAAATTAATAAAGAAAATGTGACAAAATTGATGAGAATGATAAAATTACCATTAAACCCCAATTATTAAGAAACATGAGCGTAAGATTAGACTAGGCAGAAGGATCTTCATCAAGTAAAGAAGAGCTTAAGATGATACAATGAGTATGATCAGTGAACTGAGTAGAATAACTTTTGAACCACAAGACGTAGTGTAGATTGAAGTATGAGTCAAGAAAGAAATGTCATTGGGTACTAAACAAGAACTGTTAGTGAGTCAATTTATGAGGATGAATTAGTCAAAAATATGACTATCGAGATATGCTATGAAGTCATCAACACAAATTCTAATAGCATCGATATCTCAATAAATGTATGCTTAGAGGGATATACTAAATATGAGTTGTATGCCTACATAGATAGCAATTGTTCTGTATGCTTTGTGAAAAGATCATCATTCCCTGAATTTATATAAAAAAAAGTGAAAAATTCTTTACAAGTAAGGACAGCTGATAATAGCATTATGAGTCATAATGAGGCAATAGAAGGGTTATCCGTAGAATTGGGAAGCGTCCAACGCATTATACCAGTTCTATGAGCAATTGATCAACCCTCTCATGATATGATTATTGAAAATAATTTTCAAAGATTATATTCTTCATGCACACAGACCACAAATCAGATAATATTCACAATAAATGATCACTCTGTTCCTATTGAAAAATTAAGTAAGGCTTATACCCATTAGAAGATTGAGTTCACGCGTAGCCAGCATGGTGAGAAGGTAATGGCTGTACAATGCGAGGTAGCATTAACAATTTCTTTGCTCGAGTTATCTATTAAAGAGTAGATTGTCGAACAACAAGAAAAACTATGCAAAGAACTCTACTGTGATAATCTCCCAAAGTTTTGGGATAAAGATAAGACCTTTGCAAAAATTACTTTGTTAAATCCCAACACTATTATTCGAGCCAAACAAACGGTGTATATACACCAGGATATCTAACAATTTGACAAATAAATTAAATAACTTTTAGATAAAAGATTAATCATGAATCGCAAGAGTCCTCACAGCAGTTTTGCTTTCATGGTAAGAAATCATGTAGAAGAAAAAAGAGGAAAAGCAAGAATTGTGATCAATTATAAAGAGCTTAATAATAATACTGTCTTTGATAGTTATTATATTCCTAACGAAGCAGTCCTTTTTAATAGAATTTAAGGAGCCTTCCGGTTCTTGAAAATGGATTGCAAAAGTGGATATGGGCAGATAAAGATGGATGAGGAAAGTATTCTTCTAACTGCATTTAGTGCCCCACAAGGACATTATTAATGGATAGTAATATCATTTGGTCTTAAAAATACATCTTAAATATTCCAAAGTAGAGCAGATAATATCTTTAAAGACCTTAATCATTGTTATTTAGTTTACATCGATGATATCCTTGTCTTTTCGAAAACCATAGAACAACACAAAGATGATATCTTAGTTGTCACCCAAAGATACATTGATGATGGTATCATACTTGAAAAAAGCAAGTGTATCTATGCTGAACAAGAAATTAAGTTCTTAGGTCTAGAAATAAAAGTTGGACAAATCATTCTACAACAATATATTCTGAAAAAAATAGAAAATTTCCTTGAAAAAGTTGAAGGTAGGAAGCAGATAGAAAGGTTTCTTGGATGCCTTACCTACGCTTCAGATTTCATTAAAAATTTAGATAAACTAAGAAAGCCATTGCAGCAGAAATTCAAGAAAGAAGTAAGTTGGATATGGGCCACTAATAATACCAAGATTGTTCACAACTTTAACAAGATGTGTAAAAATCTTCCTATCCTTAATTTACCTGATGAATGAGATGATTTAGTTCTTAAGACAGATGCTAGCAATGAGCGCTGGAGTATGGTACTCAAAATCAAAGAAGGAGAAAAACTCTGCAAATATTACAGTGGAAGTTTTAATAAGGCAAAATGTAACTATCCTATAATGAAAAAAGAATTCCTTGAAGTCATAAGGGGAATTGAAAATTTTCTAATCTTTTTAGCCCCAAAGCCTTTTCTTATTCAAACTAATTGTAAATGAATACTTGGTTTGTGAAAAAGAATTTATCAAATATGCAAGTGCAAGGGTAACTGTTGCAGGAAAAACAGACAGAGTTTTAATATTTATAAACCCCAAGTGCAAGGTGTATCGTTGAGTACTTGGGGTGTCGTCCGCAGGGAATTGTGTTTCCAACTACCAGAGTTAGTTAAAGCGTCTCGAGCTAGGAAGGATCGGAGGGTGAAAGAGAAAAGACTAAACTACGTTACAAACACAGAAAAAGGCGACTTGGAGTTGTGATTTTACCAATGGATGAACCAACTAACCAAGACGAGTCCTAACCTACCCAAACTACGCTACGAACAAGAGATGGTCGGTTGCACCATTAAAGACCACCCAAGCCCTCTTTCAAGGGTCATGAGCTAGTCTAGTTAGTCTAACCGCCTATTTTCATGGGGTTAGCCCAACTAGACCACAAAACTAGCAACCCCGGACCTAGCTCGATTCGGATACTATTCTCATGTCCCGAACTCAACCATTCTCTCTCCCACACTAGCAAATTGACCTCACCTCTCAGCATAAGTCAATCGCCCAAAAATATGGATGAAAACCCTCTCAGGCATTTCATCGAACACTTGGCGGGCGTGAAGGAAAACTCTAGGTTCTAAGCATGGATTGAGTATGGTTAGGCCAAATACAAGATTAATTAGCCATCAAGAGGTTAATCACAACCCAAGCCAACACAATCTACCAACAAAACATCAAGAACACATCAAAACCTAAACTAACCAACAAGAACAAGAACATGAAGAACAAAGCAAAGGAAATGAATTAAAACGAATCTAAACAAGTAAATAACATAAATTAACAACGAAAACTAAACATACAAACTAAACAAAGTAAATACAAGAATTAAAACAGCAAGAACATAGCAACGAATAGAGAGAGGAGGAGAAAACTTAGTCTTGAATTGATGAAGAACTTGAGATTCAAAGGTTGAATTCAATGTTACAATCTTCAATCCTAAACTAATCTCCCTTATTAACTAAAATCTACCCTAAACTAACCTAGAAAATCGCCAGAGCAAAAGCCCCAAACGACAAAACGAACGAACTCCTAAAACAGACGTCCGAAATCGGGTTATAGCGCGAAACCCAGGCCCGACGCACGGCCGTGCCGGGACGCACGGCCGGCCGTGTGCCACCACGCACGGTCAGAATGCACGGCCGTGCGTCTGGCCGTGCGTGGCTTCGGCCACCGCTGCACGGCCGTGCCGACCTGCAGGTCGGCCGTGCACCGTCCTTCGCTGCTGCTTCTCACCTGTTTTCGCTGATTTTCATCGTTTTGTCCCATCTTCGTCCCTTTCCGCGACGCTTGTTTGATTTGGAGTTGTTTCCTACAAAAACATAAATAAAACAAGGTAAAGCCCCAAAGATTAAGTTATTATACGAGCTAAAAGTGGGTGAAAGAGGCACGTAAAATAGGTAAATTTACCGTTCAACAGTAACTCCTGGATTGGCAAGTATGACTTAACCAGTTTTCCTTCTCTATTGAGCATATACAAGGATCGAAGAACTCTCTGACAGATAGTTTAACTCGAGAACTCGCTAGTGGTAATCATCAAAGCCGACCTCCTGCCAGAAAAGGAGAAAATCTGTAATAAAATGCCATTTCTACTAGAACGGTTTTCTCCTTCTAGTAAAGTCCTTATTGATAATCTGAAATTCTATACAAAAAACAGATCATGCTTTGGTCTACTATCGTCATCCTACCTAATAGCCCAAAGATATTCCCTTCTAGAGTTACAAGTTAATTGTCTTAGATGTCCTTTTGATATCCAAGAAAAAATAAGTTCTCATATTCAAGCAAAATGGTTTAATGAGTGGTATGCAGCCTGCATCGACTATTATCATCACTATTCTTATGATATTTGGGAGTTTTGGAGTATAACAATCTACTTTTATGATAGGTCTGGAGTTGGTGGTGTTAGTTTTCCAGCAAATTCACTCTCTCCAAACGACCCTGTCATGAAAGCCTGGGAGTATGGGATGGTAGTTTACTTTATGGAGTTTCCAGATCCGAAGTTTCTATTTTTCTCAACACTAATTAAATTCCAACAATGCATGTTCAAGAATATTCATTGGATTCTTACATCTCCTGATGGTCCAACAAAAATCCTAAATAGCAGATGTCTCTATGTGGAGGTACATTGTGCATTAATCGAGTATGAAAATAGAAAAGTCAAACCAACTCATTATCTTGTTCAGACAGTTGATTTCGATGACCCTGAAGATAGATGACAAGAATGGAATCCAGAACATTGAGAATTACTTACTGATCCTGCTTTAGCAAGAGCTATTGGATTTTTCAATTTTTATCAAGAGAGTTAGAGATTAATTGAACAAGAAAAAATACTAATGCATTGCGAAAATACTACTTTCACTTATTATAATGAGTTTAGCGAATATATGAGGGTAGAAGGAGCAACTTCAGAAGATGTTTTTAATTATCTCTTTGACGTTGGAGCGAGAAAATTCTTATCAGAAAAAGGAAAGAAATATCTTCTTAAGTTATTTGAGAAATGGGACCCAGAGCATCTTCGATTAGATGAAGATTTTGATGATCTGGAAGATATAATTGGAGATGAAGCATGCAGAATCTCAATAATGATGACTAGTTTTGTCATCATTAAAAGTTTTGAAAAGTGATTGCTCCATTAATGTACTATTTTGACAAGTATCAGGTCTGTAAAAAGAAGCAGTGTATTGTAGTCATATGAAACATCAGTATGTACTATACCCATTAGGGCATCCTCTATACCCCCAACCCTCTATAAAAGGAGAAGTCGAGTGCTAAAGAATGATATGGTCATTTGAGCATTCTTGAGTAAAAGAGAAGTTGGGATTCTCCATTTCTCTATGAGTAAACATCTCTAATGATCTTAGCTTAAGTCCCTCTTCAAGCTTTCCATTGTAATATTTCCACTTTCAAGCTTTTAATAAAAGAAGTTTCTCAATAGGGAATGTTATTCAATTGAACCTTATGTCTTAAATATTATAATTACTTGATTAAAGTCTCACTATCCTTCAAAAATTTATAAAACTTGATTAGTGACTATGATCTGAGATAGGAAACGAAACTGATCTGCGTTGTACTTGATCTAAGGAAGTGGGATTGAGATTAGTAATCTATGTAAACTAGAACTTAGAGGAATACCGGAGTCTAGCATCGATTACATTCAGGTAATGGTCGAAATTTCTAATTAAGCTTTGCTTATGTTACTAAGTATGGTGGGCCGTTGATCACAGAAAATATAATATTTATGATATAAGTAGTAGATTATGATAACTAGTACCAGCAAAGTCATTATAAGAAGTCTAAACAAAAATATAAGTTTAGTTTTATTAAAAAGTCTCAAAAAGTTGAGTATTTGCACTTAAAAGCTCATTCTGGGCAAAAATAGCAAATTCAGAAAATTTAGGGACTAAGTTGCCAAAAAAAAAAAAACTTTGGCCAGTAACTATTTCTTAAAATATCGACCCCCATTAATAATTTACTCAAAATAATAGGTACTTAGGAATACATTCTAAAAAAGTTAACCCCTAATCATTTCTATAGAATCAGGGTACCCCAGAGTCATAAATTGACTTTTAATATAAGAAACTTGAAATATGAAAACTTATAATAAAACCATTTAAATTATATTATATTATATTATATTATATTATATTATATTATATGTAAAATGATTAAATATTCATTGACAAGAAAGTGTATAATATGAATTAGATAATTTCAAACTATTCCAGGAAGAATGCTGCTAACAATAATCATTGTCAGCACAAATTTAGAATTTCATCCTTAACTTGTGAATTAAGTGAAATAATCCTTGATTCAAGAATAGAAAAGAGAATTAAATACTTCAAGAAGAAGTGATAACATAATGGTTTGTTACTTGGGCTACCAAAAATATTGTTGAAATTCAAAAATTTATATATAAAATCAATTTGGACATACCTTCTTTTTGATCAAAATATAATACATTAGGATGGATCAAATTTCAGTAACTACAAATAAATTATCTGTACATAAACTAATTATATTCACATGATATGTTTTGACTCTATACATGATGCAAACAAATAAAATACAATATATTTCATCATTTCATCCAATGATTTAGGTATAGTGCTAAGTTATGGGTAACACTAAGTGTTTTGGTCATTAATTAATCAAAACATATGTTGTACTCTCGAGGGCTGAGAAATTTACTAGATTGAGGAACTTATTGCCTGTTACAATTTACTGGAGGGGGTGAGGTGTGTGAGAAAATGGAACTACAAATAGTTGTGGAGTTAAATATGATGACGATTGTTTTACTCTTTTGTTTTTGTCTTAACTAGTATGGACCCGTGCAAAAGCACGGAGTATGTTTAAATGGATAATTGATAGCTGGTGTTCATAACATTTACGTCAATGTCCATCCACCACCTTGTAGCTTCCAATACAAAATCTTTTATAAAGAAGCTTCAAAAGTATCAAGTAAATTCGATCAAGATGTCCAAGTTTTATGACCTAAAGAAAAAAGAATTCACTATAGTGTGTCAGTAATAGAAAGCAAATTAAAAGACGACAAAAGAAGGGGGGCAAGGGCAGAAGAAACAGACCTCAAATATGAGAAGAACAACATACTACCAATTCACTATCTTGTATTCACTGATTTCCCAGTTCCCATGTCAACTGCAAATCTCCCTCCGGCATATATCCCAAACCTTTCTCTTGATAGGTGTGGGGGTGATAGAAAGGACTGATACATTGGTTTTAAAGCATAGATAGCTGATAATTTTGTGAGCAAGGCTGATATGAAACTTCTTACTGCTGCTCCACCCTTATTGCCACAACCCATTTTCTCTCTTTCTCACTCTACTTCGAAGAGATGCATCTAGTACATTCTCTGGCTGGTGATAAGAACCCAGATAATAATACTGACCATACTGTTAATATATAAGTATAGGTAGATGACAACCATATTGAAACCATCACAGTATGTTCGGCTCATTTTTCATTACACTGTAAAAAGGCCAACACAAAAAGACAAATTAAGATACATTTAGAAGCTATGAATGCTCATATGCTTTGCAATTAAAGCACCACCCTATCATAAGAAAGAGAGATCCAGTGAACATCAAACATTATCTTGCACTGCAAAAAGGGATATACTCTGAGGAGGTAAAACTGAATAATCTGATTTAACAAAATCCAACTTTGAGAACAAAAATAATAGCTGAAATTTCAAGGAAAAAAAAAAAGATGATCGATAAAATGATGGTTATACTTACATCAATAGACAATAATGACCTACGCCATAATCTTCATTTTGGTGCCAGTCCAAATCCTAATTTGTGTGGCTATTGGACTCTTTCAATGCAAGCATTAGTTGGCTAATACCCTGAGCAGTAGGAACAGAACAACCTTATACCATAAGGAACCCAACTGAGGGAATAAACCAAGCTAGCCGCAAAATTTCAAGCAGTGTGGGAAAAAAAAAGCATGGAGTACATCACATAGAAAATGAAGAGCAACGCTAAATACCCGAAAAAATTATTAGGGGAAAAAAATAAAGAAACAACAATCCATAAATTTCCTAAAATGAGCTACACTAAAAGAAAAAGAGACAGGTAAATACGGCAATAGAAAAAGACTAAAATTAAACAGAACTAATAAACTAACCAAAATTTACAAATTGATTATGAGACTGAGAACATAGTGGTTGAACTCATATCTTAACTATAGTTAACCTCCTCCAATTGATATGTTGCCTGACATATTTTGTTACTCGTATTGATATAGTGTAGCAAGCACCACATGTTTCGACCAAAAAGATAAAAAGGGGAGGGGTAAACAACAACTACATATGCTATGACATTATGATTTTCAGAGTAAATTGAATATGAAATTGTTTTTAAACAAATTAGGCCCGAAAAAGTTTTTTTTTAAAAAATAAACTTACAATATGCACCATAAGAAAAATCAAAATTCCTTGGGATGACATCAAAGTTAAAATCAAAACACAATAATTAACCAAAAGGAACGAAACCCAAATTCACAAAACCAATCATAGTTCACTAAAACAACCCTGAATTTACACATCACTTCCCAAATTTGAAAACTATTATCTATTGTTATTAGAATATCCCCCTCACAAATGGGCAACCTCAATGTCTCATGTACAGTGCAACTATACTACTGTACCCACTCTCACCCCTGCTATCTACTGTATTTAGCATAAATTATCAATTAATAGCTAAGTCTCTAATTTAGTGATGACAAATTTTGGGTCACCATTCCACCATGATCTCACCCACTGAAATGCAAACAATCATACAATTATCCAATCCCTATTCTCCTACTTTAGCTCATCCCTTATCAAATATGTATTATCTATAGCTATACTTAATTAATGATCACTCCCAAAAGGCCTACTAATATTAATCCTTTGTTGTGCCCTATTAACATTTATTCTCCCCATAAAGTAGACCTTCGCGGCATCCGTTAGTCCATATATCCCATGAGCTGATGCCATTCATCAAATACAACAACAACTAATCATAATGAAGCATTATTTGCTTAAAATTTTGAACAAATCCATGCTTCACTATGATGAATCCTCATAAAGCTCCCATAACCTAATATAATGTAAAACAAACCAACCCCAAAAAAAAAAAGGCTTAGGTACATCAACTTCTAGCAATTCAAATAATTAAATACTCACCTGTGTGAATATCGATTTAATTCTTCAAATATCAAATTCAACAATCAATTTTGACTACAATAAGCCTAACTACCTTTGAGTAAGAGAAAGGGTTGAATTACTCACTATTAACCCAAGCATGCAACTCCAAAGCCTTCCTCCTCCTTCCTTGTCCTTTTGATGTCTTCATATCTGTGTTTCTGTTATGCTCTCTTTTTGTGTATTCTCTTTGTTCCCCTCTGTTTAACCGTGAGAAGAACAAATGCTTAAACTTTGTGTAAAACCTACAAACTTCATGGGGACCAAGGCCAAACGTGTAACAAAATTGGGAAAAAAATGAAAATAATAAACTGCAAGTTCACCTATGTCCAGCGGGAAAGAAATAAGGCACTCATTAGAAGCAAAACAAAACAACACAAAAACAGGGTGCCTTTTGCTTAAGACAGACACGAAAACAATATTGCCCATTTTACTAAATCTGCTTTGTCTAAATTTATATTTATAGCCATCATAATAGAAATCATTATTAACTAAGAATGCATTCAAACAAACCCTGATGCAAAGAAAGGTGAAGAACATAATACATGCATAACATGGGCATCATCCCATACAATGCAACTTTCAAAATGCAGCAAGAGCCACCACGCATAATACTAAAACAGGACAACTTAAGGTGGCCTAAAAATGGGTTTCGTGCAACCCTTTCAAATTTTTTGTCAGCACAACTTTATGACACAATAAATCTTACCAAGTATTAAATAGACATAGCTTGCAACTTGCATTATAGGGTGCAATACAATAATATCAAACAAATTTCGTCCCCCAACAATCTCCTTCAGCTTCATCAATTGAACTCCGGGTAAAAAAGCATGAGCATCAAGATGCACATACCTCAGATGGGAACTCTGCACAAAGACGTTCACAGATGAAAATGACATTCCGGTAGATAAAAACTAATCAAACAATTTATGTTAACATTGGGGATTGACGATGTAACAATTGTGCCCAAGAACAATAGCCTTGAGAGTTGAGAATACAAACTTAGGTTACAACCAATCGAATAATGAAGCCAAAAAGAGCTAACATTGGGGAAACTTATCCAAACTTGAATACTCTATAGTTTTTTCCCCCCCTACAAAATGGATTAAAAGAAGGAGTGATTAGAAGGGCGGCAAGTTTGCACCTACAGAGACACTAAGATTTTGTGAATCGAATCGAATTCTAAGTCTGGGTTTTCAATTTATTAACCACACCTTAAGAGTTTGAATTCACATTGCCCATTTTTTTCTGCCAGAATGCTCATCTTCAACATCCCATTTGCCTACTCTTATGTTTAACCAATTCCCAAATATTTGACCAAAGTTTCACAACTCACATTATGTCACCTCTTGAATCAATCAATATCATGAACCGAAGGGTTATTACATAGAAGAAAATGCAATTAAATTCAACACAAAATAAAAAATTGACCATCAATGAAACTAAACTAACTCAACCTCCCCCCTCCAACACCTCTCAAGGGAAAAAAACAAAATCATGAAACAGAGGGGCAAGATTAGCTTTTGCTGCCCATTTTATGTCAATCTCACACTTATGCAAAAACTTTCTAGGAATTAGAAAGGCATATCAAACATTTAAAGACATCAAATAATTAATCATTACTCCCAAAATGCCAACTGATCAAGCAAATTTCTTTAATAGAGTATGGGCTAAATTGAACCCACATGAATTCAATAGGAAGGGAAAGTCTGAGATGAGTAAAACAGGTCGCTTATAATAAGAACTTTAGAAGGCAGAAAATGAAATATTGAACTTCCAGTTTTATGAAATAGATGAAAGGGCTATTTTCTCAAAAGGAGAATGCCTACAAGGTGCCGAAAAGAGGAAAAACAGAAGCATTCGTGCTATAGAGATGACTTAAACAAATCTTATAGACAACAGGAAGAACAGAAGAAATGCAGGACATAAATAGGAATTGAAGTATAGGAAAGAGAAAGGGGAAAGAGAGACAGAACAGACCAGTGGTGAGAGGCTTGAGCAGACCAGCTGGTTGCATTTAAAATCATTGAAGACTTCATTCCCCATCCTTGGTTTATTCTGGGCTCTCCTCCTTTCTCTCTAGTGTAGAAAACCCTAGTCACTGAATTTTCTAAAAATCTTCTAGTCGATTATATTTCGACTACTGTAATCTACCCTATGGATGAACGGATTAGATTAGGGATGAAGAAAAACAAACAAAAAGTAATGAAAACTGGAATGGAACAAAGCATAGAAAAGAAGAACAGACCTTGATCGACCACTGTTGGTAGCCTGATGGCCATGACTCCCTCAGACATCCATCTCCCGTAAGCCCAACAGACCACTATGACTAAAAGCAAGCCTTAGAAGTCAGCAATTTGGGGCTTTAGAACATTTAAATAAAAATAATTAACAATAATTACAAAATCATGAATTGCTCATCGTAAATAGAATCGTCACCACAGCATTGCGGTAGTTGTAGAAGCATGAATTGCTTTGGTGGGAGAGGCGAGAGAGGGGGGGAGAGAGAGGAAGAAAGTTGTGAAGATTGAGAAGTGAGTCAGTTTGAGCAGGTGTAGCAGCCCAGTCCTCAATTGATGAAGAGGAAGAATGGAAGATGGTGGAAGATAGGAAAACAAAGCAATGATTTCAGAGGGGATTGACGATGGTCATTCTAGATGGGATTATCCAAGTAGAAGACATATTGAAGGAGTAGAGGAGAGAGAAAACACAAAATGCCCAAAAGACCAAAACAACAAATGCAATGGAGGTTGGAGCACTTAACTGGAGGGAGAAAGAGGGAGAGAGGTTTGGTAGGCGTTGGTTTTTGAAGAGTGGGGTTGAGGGGATGACGTGATGTAGATAGTTAACGTGGGATTATACGGGGTTTTTTTTTTTTTTTTCCAAAACAGTTTTAAGAAGTGGGTGGTTGCAATGTGGGTGGGATTGTGGATTTTTTTAAAAAATTCAAAATAGGTTAGATGTGTGGTTTAGGCGGGAATGCATAGAAATTCAGGATTTTCTATTTCCTGAACTCTCAGCATTTCACCCATTCTAACGTTTGTAAGATAAAGATTTTATTTGACATCTTCATCCTTCATGAGAGGTGGTTATTGATGGGGTGTAAATGAAGTAAATTTAGGAATAATGGTAAAATAGGTAAAGTAAAAGTTATACATTTATTTAGGCCCTTGCTTATAAAAATATAATATAGGTAAACTTTCTCTATTAATTCTCTATTATATTACATGAATAAATTACAATTGTATCCATAGTTCTCTATTATGTTCCCTTACTATAATTGTTGTTTGATAGATACACTGTTGAAAGCAGAATGCACTATAGACTGAGAAATCAAACCCTTATTAATAATATCAAGCAAAATGATAAGTGTCCTACTACAAGACACTTTTTAAGTGTTTTATTTTTACTTAAAATGTGTCTTATTGCCTATTAAATGGGGGAAAAAAGATATGATTGAATAGTAAAAGGATGTCAAAATTTATAATTTGTGTAAAATCATTCTTTTATATATAATCTTTCACATTTACAAAATTACAGATATAATATACCTCGTAAATAGAGTTGATCCAATTGGGGTGTCAGTTTGTATTTGTTGGCGTAACTAATGAACATTAAAGTTTTATAACTTATAATCAATTGTAATTAATAAAAATTTGGTGTTTTAAAATCATAAAACATATTAGTTTGAGTTGAGGCAAGACACTTAAGACTGTTTTGTAGCAAGGTACGTATCATCATCCTAATATCAATGGTAGTACATCACCAGCAATAATGTGCAGTATGATTGTCTATACATATTTAGAGGTCCCTCATCCCCCCCCCCCCGAAAAAAAAAATCCAAAAAAAATCTATATGTATGTTTGATAGCATCTAAATCATATATCATATATATAATATAAAACTAAATGAGTTAATATGGTGATGACATTTGTCATATTATCATTGGTCACTTAATTTTTAAATAAAAAAATGATTTTGTGACACCTAATAAATGATCTTACCCATATTATTAAATTCAACATTTATTCATCAATGTAATATACTAAATTATTCATCAATGTAATATACCAAAAATCATGCAATTATCATCAGTTCTCTTTTATGTAATACAGTTAATTGACAATTCAAGGGTTACTAATTAGTATATTGACTTTTAATCTAATACAGTGCATTGAAAGATCATTAACGATGTTGAATTACAATGTAAAAATCGAATCATACGTAAAGTAATTTTATACTCGATTAAAAAAAAGAAAAGATTTTTCTTATATTTTAAAAATTGAACAAATATCTCTATTGTTCTTTCATAAAATTTTAATTGATTATTATTTCTAATTAAGTAATGGAACCAATTTTTTTCCTCCTTTTTTTGTTTGGTAAGTTATCATATTCTAATCTTTTACTCACGTTTTGTCAGGTTTTTTTTTAAAATATGACTAAATGACTTCAATTAAACAAAGTTTTTTTTACTTATTTATATTTTTAGTAAATTTTTAAAATGTCTATTAACCCATGACCGTGCGAAGCATGAGATCTACCATAGTATTATTAGAAATCACAGTTTCCCCGCTAGGAGTACCGGCGTTGTATATAGATTTTGCATGGAACAAAAAAGTATAGTGGTATACCTATTACACTGTATTAAAATGAACTAATTGGTGATCGAAATAGCTAGCTCGCTGGAACAAGAAGACAAGATAACTTTAAATACTAATAATAGCAACAACAACTTTTAGTGTACATCAGATCCTACTTTTGTGGGATCAGAAGAGAACCAGATATAGATAATGTTACCTTTATAGACATCACTACCCACGAAAAGGTTGATTCCAAGAGACCTACATAAATTTATAAATTTTTATTTCCTTTGGATAGACAAAAGATGATATAAATGAAATACTTAAAATGACATAAAAGCATAAAAGCATTATAGGTGAGGTAGGTACTATACCTTAAACAGTTAAAATTGTGAAAAGTAGATACTATGGCTTTGTTCTTTTCGTGGGTAAATTGGGTGGGTAAAAGGGTGAAGTAGGTTGAAGTAGGTTGAGGTAGGTTGAAGTTGGTATTTTTTTTTGAGGTGGGTTGAAATAGGTTGAAGTAGGTTGAAGTGGGTTGATGTTGGTTGAAGTGGGTTGAAGTTGGTATATTTTTTATGTGGTGGGTTGAAGTGGGTTAAAATAATAAGAACGTAACTAATGTGTGATAATTTATGAAGTTATCGAAATTTTGTAAAATTTTTGTTTATTCTTTTTTATTTTTCAGTTTTTATTTTTTATTTTTTATTTTTGTATTTTGTATTTTGTATTTTGTATTTTTATTTTGTATTTTTGTATTTTTTGCTTTTCATTTTTTATTTTTTATTTTTTATTTTGTATTTTTTATTTTTCATTTTTCATTTTTCATTTTTCATTTTTTTATATTTTTATATTTTTATATTTTTATATTTTTTTAATTTAGTATTTAGTATTTTTTTATTTTTCGTTTTTCATTTTTTAATTTTTAATTTTTATTTTTTAATTTTTAATTTTTTAATTTTTTTCATTTTTCATTTTTTATCTTTTATATTTTTTTATTTTTTTATGTTTTTTATTTTTCACTTTTTTATTTTTTCATTTTTCATTCTTTATTTTTTTATTTTTCGTTTTTCATTTTTTCATTTTTCATCTTTTATTTTTTTATTTTTTATTTTTCATTTTTTATTTTTCATTTGTCATTTTTTATATTTTTTAGATCTTTTATCTTTTATTTTTATATTTTTTATTTTTTATTTTTTAATTTTTAATTTTTGTATTTTTCATTTTTTGTTTTTCATTTTTCATTTTTTATTTTTTATTTTGCATTTTTGTATTTTGTATTTTTGTATTTTGTATTTTGTATTTTGTATTTTTTATTGTTTATTTTTTATTTTGTATTTTGTATTTTTATTTTTTATTTTTCATTTTTCATTTTTCATTTTTCATTTTTATTTTTTTAAATTTTATCTTATTTTTTATTTCTAAGTTTTTTCATTTTTCATTTTTTATTTTTATTTTTTATTTTTTAAATTTCTTGGTTCTTATTTTTTATTTTTTATTTTTCAAATTTTTTATTTTTTTAATTTTTTAATTTTTAATTTTTAAATTTTTATTCAAAAAATAAAAATTAAAATTAAAAAATAAGAAATAAAAAGTAAAAAAAATCATAAAAAATACAAAATAAAAATAAAAAATAAGATCCAAGAAATTAAAAAATAAAATAAAAATAAAAATAAAAAATAAAAAATAAAAATGAAAAATGAAAAATGAAAAATAAAAAATGAAAAATAAGAATGGAAAATAAAAAATAAAAATAAAAAATAAAAAAATAAAAAATAAAAATAAAAAATGAAAATAAAAAATAAAAATAAAAAATAAAAAATAAAAAAATACAAAATACAAAATACAAAATAAACAATAAATAATAAAAAATAAAAAATATAAAAGTATGAACATAAATTTCACAAATTTCGATAACTTCATAAATTATCACACATTAGTTACATTCTCGTTATTTTAACCCACTTCAATCCACCACATACAAAATAAACCAATTTCAATGCACTTCAACCTACATCAACCCACTTCAATCTAGTTCAACCTATTTCAACCCACCTCAAAAAAAAAAAAAAATACCAACTTCAGCCTACCTCAACTTACCTCAACCTACTTCAACCGACTTCACCTTTTTTCCCACCCAATGTACTCATGAAAACAACAGGCCCTAAATCCCATATGATACTTTACAAATTATTAAAATTATGAAGGGGTGGGTTGAAGTTGGTTAAAGTGGGTTGAAGTAGGTTGAAGTAGGTTGAAGTTGGTATTTTTTTTCAGGTGGATTAAAGTAGGTTGAAATAGGTCGAAGTAGGTTGAAGTGGGTTAAGGTTGGTAAATGTGGATTGACCCACGAAAAGAACAGAGCCTATACCTTAAACAGTTGGCATTGGGATGCCATAACTTTATTGAGAGAAGGGTATTGCTAACATATAAAAAAACGGTAAGCGCAAGTTAGAAAAAAAAATAGCCAGAAACACAGAAAATATTTTCCTACCATTCAGTAGCCCAAGGTATGCCAACAAGTTAGCTACCTAAGGTCCACTACCTTAATCCTAGACCTTTACAAACTCTTATACTGAGCCATATCTTCTGCTAGCCGCAAAGATTTCAAACCATGCTTAATCACCTCATTCTAGCTTTTTTTAGGTTGTTCTCTACCTCTCCTACATTCTGGAAGGTTAATTATCTCACATTTTCTCATAGCTGCATCTACACTTCTATTCAAGTTATCAAACTATCTAAGTCTAGTCTCTCTCATTTTATCGTCTATAAGTGCCACTTTAACTTTGTATATAATCACCTCGTTCCTAGACATGCCAAAACTGACCCGAGACCCGAAACCCGAATCGAACGACCCGAACCCATATCGGATCCGATATCCAAAATAGGTTCACCCGAAAGTGGACTCGAAATCTAAATTGACTTGAACCGAATTATACCTGACCCGAAATTTTCTATGAAGTTGCTTATTTTTGCATGACAAGCGTATTGGACCAAAATTGATTGACCCAAAGTCAACCCAAACTGAAGTTCATCTGACCCGATCCAAAATGTCATTTAACTTGAAACATGACCTGACCTGTATCGGAAGTGAATGATCCACTTACCAAGTCTACCCATTCCTAATTATATCCAGTCTTGTATGACCACATATCCACCGAATCATTCTTATCTCTGTTACCAACAACCTCTGAACTTGGGTCCTTTTTATTGGTCAATACTTAGAGCCATACAACAATGCTGGTCTAACTAGATACGATAAATTTTACCTTTTAATCCTAGCGGTATCCTTTTATCACAATGCACTTGTGAAGCATTATTCATTTTTGTAATCCCACTTTTATACAGTAGTTAATATCTTCGTCAACATCCCCTTTCTCTTCAATGATCGAGCCTAAATATTTAAACTTCTCAACCCTTGGAATTGCTATTCCATCAATGGTGACTTCTCCACTACCCTCTTCTCTTCCACTGAAGGTACTCCTGAAATATTCAATTTTTGATCTGCTTATCTGAAAACCTCTAGATTCTAGGGTATATTTTCATCGCTCCAATTTATTGTTAACTCAATCCCTAGCCTCATTGATAAGAACAATGTCATACAAATAACATACATCATAATACTTCATCTGGATTCCTTTAGTGGGTTCTTCCATTACACAAGTGAAAAGAAATGGACTTAGAGCTGATCCCTGAAGTAGTCCAATAACAACTAGAAATTCATTTGTGTCTCATCTGAAGGTCGTAACACTCGTCTTAACTCCCTTATACATATCTTTAATAACTTAGATATATACAACCGATACTCCTTTCTTTTCGAAGCACCTCCATAGCACTTCACACGGTACCCTATCATAGGTTTTCTCTAAATCCATGAACAACATGTGTCGATTCTTTTTTTTATCCCTATACAATTCCATGAGCCTTCTAAGGAGGTGAATTGTCTTTATAGTTGATTTTCCACGCATAAAATCAAAATTGGTTCTATGAGATTGAAATATCCTTTCTCAACCTACCGTGAATCACCCTTTGTCATAACTTCATGGCGTGACTGGGTAATTTGATACTTCTATAATTGTTGCAACCTATTAGCATTGTTCTTGGAGGGTTTACTATAAATACTAATAAAATAAATAACCAAATTTACTTATTATCATAGTAAAGCTCACCTAAATGAAAGGAAAACAAGGGTGGGAAAAAAATTAACAATTTGTTTATAATATACTCATAGTCCCTCACTAGCAGGCTACATATAATATTGTGTTGCTCTTACCTTTGGACCTTCCTAGACAAATTAACGATGCAAACCTTTGCTCTTACCTTCGGACCTTCCTGGACAAATTAACAATGCAAACCTAATGAAGGCATATATTTACGCCAAAGCATTGGTAGATCCAAAGAATTAGAGTGGAAACTTCAAAGAAATAAATTAAATTATTCATCAATTAGGTCTGTTGAACTGGCTGATATCAGTTGAAAATCTAAATTAATTAATACTAATGATCTCAAGCAAATCAAATCTCAATTAGACAGGACAGAAGACTAGGTAGGCCTAGGTGTGGGAATTTGAAAATTAATGGCTGATTAATAATTCCATTATCACATGCTCATGCAATTAATTATGGTGATAGAGAATTTAAAATCACTGTGCAAATTAAAGTCTAAGCCCAGACTTATTATAGTGTTTCTTTAGGCAACTTTTCCATCATTGAGTAGGATAGCAACCTCATAATGATCTAGGGCTAAAATGCGATACATGTTCCAACTTCCATGTGTACCAATACTTAGTTTCATATTTATTGTTTTGTTTAGCTATATTTTCAAATTCTATAATTGCTTAATTTGTACCTATTTTGCTTTTTGACAATTAATTGTTAAGAGAAGAAATCTTTAAACCCTATCATTTTTGTGCTTTCTTAGCTAAACTTTCTATAATTTTAATTTTTGATGGCTCGCTCCTTGCCACATCTAACGAAAAAGTTTTATGTTCGAAAATCATTTCAACCAAAAGCTTATGTTAATGGTTGAGGCGCTATAGATTAGTTTATATTGTAACACTGCAAAACTTAAATCCCACTCCTTTCGGATACTTGTTGTTCAAAGTTCTTACCAACTACGGATGAGCCATTAACAAGCCTTAATTTCAATCTAGTTAAATTGCATTTTGAATTTTTGGATTATATTTTATAATTTGGAATTTAGGATGGTGGAAGTAATCCACCCTTATAAAATAGGTCCCAACGTTCCACATTTTGAAGGTATTTATTTCCAGTAGTTACAGGGGTCATTCTACATTTGTATTTTTCAAGCAATTTGAACTTCAAAATAAATCTCGACAAGTTAAATTTTATACGTTTGTATTGCCTTAGAAATAATGTCATTCGGAATTGCCTGAAAAATGCAACTTATATTAACCCTATAGGCTTGTAATATTAAACGTAAATATTTTCAAAGTTTAACTGTGATCTATTTCTTAAGGTCGAATTATCGATTTCCACGACATATAAAATTCGGATTATTATATTTCAAATACCCTTGTTTTCTCCGTTGAGTTTATTTAATCTTTGTGTTTCTTTGAGCTTCGCTTGCCCTGGTCGTGCCTGTTGTATCTTTTCGAGTCTAATAATGTATTTTTGTCTTCATGAAATTTTCTAGTTCAACAATATGAACACAATTTAACTCTAGCATTCGGCGCTTATTTGGATGACCTTTTGACAACTTTGTAATAGGACAAAAGTCGTTTAGAGCAGGTGATATGTAAACAGCAATATACAATCATGTCAACGATGAAAGCTTATACATATGATTTGTAGCTGCATGCATCCGTTTTACGCTGCTTGCTATTTTATTATACTTTTTTCTTTTTCTTTTTCTTTTTCTTTTTTTTGGTAATAATATGTCTCTCTTGATAAAAAAGAAAAAGGCAATTAATAATATGTCTCTCTTTCTCTCTGTTTTTTCTTGTGAAATTTTCCTAACCTGGCTGTGGTGAAGTATGTGATAGAGCTTATTACAGGGTCACGAGTAGCAATTCATTTAAAAATGTTAAATGATTTTAAGTTTTGAGATCTGAGTTACTTTTTAAAATCAAAATATATCCAAATTTGAAAATTGGAACCAGTTCATAGTTTCACGGTTACATTCTAAAACCGTAAACTTGAGAGTTTTGCACCCTTACTTCTGTAAGGCTGGTTGTCTCGCCGGTGGCTCCCTCTCTGTAGGTGTTGGCTGTTGTTCCTAAGTTGATTTTCTCCACTACTAGGCCAATTGTGGTATGAGGCCTGTGTCCAGCGCTTTTGATTGACTTAGGGCTTCCTGCTATCAATCCTTTCGTGCTGGATAGGTCCCTTGATCGTTGACCTATGGTGTCTAGTTTGGAAGATGTTTTGAATAAACTGACATTGACTGGTGTTGAGGAAGAGATTTTGATTGCTAATGATATTGAGTTCGATGAAAAGGGCAACCAAGTTTGCTTTTTATCTCAATGGCAAACTCTTAACCGAAAAAAGCTTCAACCCTAAGGCTATGAAGATTGTTTTTTGTAACATCTGGAGGCCAGACAATGGTGTTTTTGTTGTGATTAGAGACGTTGATATCAACTTGCCTGCCTTTTAATTTTTCGCCATGATTGACGAAGATATGGTGGCCCATGACGGTTCTTTGTCGACAGTAAGCTGCTCCTTCTTCATGAGGCTACTAGCCTGGAGCAACCTTCGGAGGTAAAATTTTGGACTGCATGCTTTTGGGTAAAGGCATATGATCTTCCGGCCAAAAGACATACTATTGACTTTACTGAAATCCTTAGCAACAAACTAGGTAAACTCATGGGATGTGATCCGGCTACTATGTATGGTGTTGACAAGTCCCTTTGCTTCCAAGTGGATGTAGATGTTACCAAGCCCTTGATAAGGGGTGTTAGAATAATGGTTGTTGAAAAGCCAGTCTGGATTACTATACGTTATGTTAAGCTCCTGGACTTCTACTATGGCTGGGCATGCTTGGGTATCTCTTTCAATTTTGCAAGTTTTTCCACTCCCTTATTGATGAGAATAGCTTGCAACATGGAGAATGGCATAGGGCTTCTCCTTTAAAAGCCAAGATGAAGTGTGCTGAGGTGGAACTCAAACAGGAGAGGAAATTATATCTAGCCTATTGAAGCAGTATGTTGGGTCCTAAGGCTAAGATCGGGCCAAACTTTGATTCTGCTAAAGTGCCTTCTGATCCTACAAATGATGTTGCTGACTCATTCATAAAAATAAGAAGCTTCTAAGTGTAGGGTGGGCGAAAGCAATGCCCAACTGAAGTCTTTGAGAAGGTTTGTGTACTCAGAAAAGATCCTAACCCTTGTACTCCCATGTTTAGCTCCAAGGCAGAGGTTGTGAAGTAACCACGCCAAGACAAATGAGTATCCTTTGCTTCAACTTTCACGAATTAGAAAAGTCCCAGACAGTGAAAGACCTCCGTGGTCTTCTAAGAAGATTTTCGTCAAATGTGGTCTTTCTTTAGCTAGCTGGGTGACTTTACTAGCATTACTGTTAATGCTCGAGGTAGGACTGGTGGTTTTGCCCTCTTATAGGGTGCATCCATAAGCCCGTCTACTACTTCATCCTTTTTTAATCAAATTGATTCCACCATCTGCTAGGGTGGCGATGATATTACTTGGTGTTTTACTGGCATATATGGTTGGCTTGAAACACAATACAAGTGGAAAAGTGGATGTATGATGGTGGATCTCAACACTCACTCAGACCTTTCTTAGCTTCTTGGTGGGGACTTCGATGAAATTTTCTATAATGTTGAAAAAAGGAGGGCCTTAAAGCCCCTCTCGACACTCGGTGATTTCCTGGACATTGGGCTTTTTGACCTCAAATTCTTGGGATATAATTTCACTTGGTGTAACTATAGAATTGTGTAATTGTTGAAGAGCGTCTTGATAGATTTTGTAGTGCACTGATTAGTCCTTTTTACTTCTGGACTCTCATGTTTCTCATAATGACTTCAACTTCTTAGATCGTCTTTCTATTCTTCTCAAGGGCCGCCCCAAAGAAGCTACTAATGCCAACAGGAAATGTTGCTTCAACTTTGAGTATATGTGGATTATGGAACCAGTAGGAAATTAATTTCTCTCTTCTACGTTAGTCATCATTTATGTCCAAGGATGCGGTGAGCAATGCCATGGGAATACTTGAGATTGCACTTCCTAGCTCATCAAGTGCAATCATGAGCCTTTTGGTAACATGGGCAGGGACATTCACAAGGTGGAGTAGCAACTTAAGTCCAAGGGGGATGTCATGGTTAGCCATGAGCACCTACGTAAGATTCGTGAATGGCGAAACAAGGAGGAAATTCTTTGGCAACAACTGGAAAGATCAAACTATCAACATGCCCTGGTTCCACACTAGGGCCAATATGCTACGTGCTCATAATCATGTTGACCATCTTGTTGATTGTGAAGGTCTTATATTTATGGACATGCAACAGATTGAACGTATTATCATTGACTATTTCTCAACTCTTTCACTTTTTCATACCTTGTTGAATTGGAAAGTGTTATCAATTGTGTTGCTCCCTATTTCACTGATTGAATTAATAAAGCCCTCTATATGCCTTATTCTAAGTTAGACATTAGAAATGCCTTGAAACAAATGTACCCTCATAAAGCCCTAGGTCACAGATGGGTTGAATCCCTTTTTTGTTCAAAAATTTTGGGACCTTGTTGGAAATGATATCTTTGCACTTGTTCTCTCTATTCTTGAAGCACATGCCATTCCTCCTACGTTGAATCATACTTATGTCACTCTAATCCCTAAGAGACCTCGCCTGACTCTGTTATTGATTTTCGCCCAATTGATCTGTAATAGGCCGACCCTAAATCATATTTATTTATTTAATTAAGTCATGTTATTCATTTTTCACCTTTTCACATTTATTTATCTCATTGAATCATCACAGTTCGGAAAATTCATATCGGACCCCACTTTACAATTCGAGTTTCATTTATCGAAAATAATTTTTCGGAGAAATTGATATTAGGCCTCGATATTTATGATTTAGAAAATTAAATTATTTTCACAATTATTTTCATGATATTATATTTAATTTCGAGCTTTGGAAAAGCAAATTTAATTAATCGCACCCGGTTTGGTTTTTGTCCAACCCGAGCTCATTTAAGCCCAATCCCGGCCCAACAAGCTACTACCTCATTTTGCTTGACTAAGTAATATTGTGTGTGTTGAATTTCCATTGGCTTAAGCCCATTTTGCTAGAGTTAATCTCAGCCAAGTAAAGCAATCAAGGCAAAATATTTATGTCAATAAAGTATTTAAGATAAGCATGTAAATCACAAGCAAAGGCTAGCCATCCTCTCTTCTCTCTCTACTCTCTCTCTACTCGCCCTCTCCCTCCCTCCAGCACTGCCACCACTATTCTGGTGGTTTCAGGCCACCAGCCGCCACCCCTACAGCCACTAAGTCAGCCACCATCCATTCCCCATACCCCCTCATGCATCAAACCTCCAATTACACTCCTTTATACATGAACAAAGTGAGTAAACCCTAACTTTATCTTGTGATTTTGGTTGTATTTTGATTTTGATTCTTGTTTTTGAGTAGTAATCATGTTGTTTTGATGCAATCAAGAGTTATTTTGATGTTTTATTGGTTGGATCTTCTTGAAAGAAAGAAAAGATGGAGGTTGTTCATGTTCATGCAAGTTTTGGGTGTAATGATGGATTTTGATTGTTTTAAATGAGATTTTGTGATGTTTGGCATTGGTAATGAATATCAAGATGTTTATGCTGATTTATATAAATCAAAGAGTGATTTTAGTGGGTGGTTATGTGAAGAAAAGCTTGCAAAAATGTGCTGATTGAGCTATATATAGACCCGAAATAGGGATCAATTCAGGATTAAACTGGTACTGTTTGGCACATCCAAAATTCATGATTTTTGGTGTAGTGATAGCTTGATGAGGTAGCTTTCAATAGGCTTTGGAATTACTCAATTTTGAGTTGTGTGAACAAAGTTATGACCAATTTACTCAAAACTATGCAGAATACATTGAAACTGGGAACTGAACTGGAATAGTAACTTAACGGAAAAACTGGTATTGATTGGGTTACTAAAAAATTGTTATTTTTGGGGTGTGGATAGATCAATGAGTTATCTTTCAAATTCCTTTTGAATCGCCTTAATCTAAGTTCTGTGGAAAAAGTTATGGTCGTTTTGCTACGACTGCACAGATTAGACTGAAATTGTGCACGTTTGAGTTCTACCCTAATTTTAGGGACCTTACTGTGGGAATCATACTTGGTGTCTTCAATGAATGTTTTAGCAGACATTATGAGCTTTTCATATTAGGGTTTTACATCTTATTTGGAGGTCGGGAGTGAAAGATATGGATTTTCTAATGCAGACCATCAAACGGTAACATGAGTGAATGCAGAAATCAAGACATTCGGAAATATTTTCAGAAGTTTCTATATATAATTATGGGTATTGCAAGGAAATTACAATGTGTAGTGAGTTCAAAAAGTTTGTTATTGCATAGAAGCTTACTTGTGTTTGAGAACCGAGTTAAGTGAGCATGAAAATGAAATTTGAGAAGTGGGCTCAGAAATGACTCAAGTTAGTGTCTATCAGAGTTACTGAGGTTATTTGAGCTTTTATGAACCTTATAACACCCCTCATAGCATTGAACCTTTTATTATCCATTTCAGAGGCATTAACCATTCTATTATCCATTTTAGAGGCATTGAACCTCACGCTTTTCATTATCCATTTTAGAAATATCAGAAATTCATATTTTATTTATATCAATTAAAATCTTTTCATTATCACCTCAATCATTTCCATTTGATCTATTTTACTTCAATTTATTGCATTTCAAGTTCAGTAACCCTAACTGATTTAAATCAGTTCATTTTGGTTTAACTTGTCTTATATTGAATTAAAATTAGTTTATTATATTGAAATGCACAAGTTATGTATCACATTTCATTATTCAACTTCTGTTACACCTACTTTTACTTATTCAATTATGAGAGTAAGGATCATTTACTGACTACACATACTTACAGTGATATTTATGAAACAGAGTTGAGGCCTAGTCTATCATTTCCATTGTGCATAAGTATTATCAAGTGAAATATCATTTTTAAAGACTTCAGGTACGTCCATTGTCTGTATCTTTAGAAATCACAGTGTATTTATCAACGTTATCATGTTTTGGTAAGTACATCAATGAATCAGTTTACACAATGATTTATCAGTTAATTAGTGATCCCATCAGTTATCATCTATAGGGCATTCGCCCTTCAATTACCCGCGCGGCTTCAGGCCAGGTCCCCGATCGGCTTAGCAGGTGTACACCTATCCATAGATCGTAACAGCATCAAGGGGTTCACTCTCAGATAATAACTAGCAATGCAGCTTTACATCATCTTATTCACTGTTTTAACTAAATGAATTGCAAAGCGGGCCCAACCAGTATTTCAATGATCATTTAACAATTCAGGAATGCATGTACTGAGCTTCGGCTCACAGTTCGAAATGTTTTTCATGTTTTGTTTTAGGAAAATGCTCAAAGTATTGCCCTCATGCTAGCAAATCAGCTGAAGAGAATAAGTGAAGTAGGGAAATTCAGATGGATCAGAAGTACTACCGTATATGCATACTTTAAGTTGTATTTGGAATTCTTCTATAGATAAAGATGTAGATTACATGATGAATTATCTTCCTATGATTTATAAACCTTATATTGGTTAACGCTTGATTGTGAATTGATGAGCATATGTGAATGTGTACAGTGGAGGTTATGCTTAACTGTGTTATTTATAACACTCATGTTTTAAGCCTTGTCCTTTTGGATGGCGTGACGCCCCTATCATTGAATTCATCATATTACAATTGAGGGATTTATTATTAAGGAGGATATAAACAGTGAAACATATTTAATTTGGGGGTGTTACATGATCTTTGCAATGACATTTATAAATTGATTACAAAGGCGATTTCTAACCGCCTGAAGCCATTTTTACCCACAGTTATCTCTAACACTCAAATTGACTTCACTTAAGGTCAGCTTATCACTAACAATATCCTCATTGCTTTTGAGATGTTCCATGTTGTGCGCTGTGATTCCAGTGTTAGTGGCGCTATGGCGCTAAAGTTGGACATGGAAAGGCCTTCAATAGGGTGGAATGGTCTTTTCTCTCGGGTGTTATGCTGTGTATGGGCTTTAGGCAATGTTGGGTTGACCTTGTTATGCAGTGCGTAAAATACGCCACCTTCCCCTTCCTAATTAATGCTATCCTTGTGATCATATAATCTCTAGCAGAGATATTCGGCAGAGGGATCCAGTCTCAACCTATCTCTTTATCTTCTACCCGTAGGTCTTTCTGGATTGCTCAAGAAATCAGTTTAGGAGGGTTCTCTATTTATGTGTTAATTTTTTTTTTTAAAAAAAAGGAGGAAAAAAGAGAGGCAATACTCTAAATTTATTACTCAATAATTCAAGACAACAGTGTAATTAAGCATAATTTAGCAAATTCAGCTTAATTAGCACAAGTTAGCAGAATTCAACAAATTCAGCTTAATTTAGCACAACGGCATGTTCTTTTAGACTTATGAGAAGTACTTATTGTTACTTATTACTGAAACATGCTGAACTATGCTGAAACATATTGAATCATTGAAGAAAATATAGCTAGATATTTCCAAAAGCACTTAACAGTGCTAAATTGTGTTGAATTATGCTGAATCGTGCTGAATTATGTTGAAATGTGTTGAATGTTTATGATAAGTATATTGTCTTAAAATGTGTTATCGCAAGTGCACGGTACCAGTTGTAGCTAGGAATGACAAGTAAGGGTTGTGTCCACAAGGAACTTAGTTTCAACCGCCGAATTCAACTTTAACACTCAAGTCAAGCAAAAGTCCACTTTAGGTAAACGTTACTGACTAATAGTACTATTCTACTAAATTATTTAATGCAATGTTAACAAGAGTCCTAGATTGGGGTTCACCACACTGTTGTGCTATATGAATCGCAATTAGGTCAAGCAAACCATGCGCATGAATAAATCGAAGTGGAAAGGATTACCATTTAAAGCGCATCTAAGCCTTCTCTAAAAGGCCAATAGACTGGCTAAACTAATCTTAATTATATGTTTTCATGAAACTGAGATTATTAAAGCCATAAGACTTCGTAATCAATTATTCCCAATTGAAACTCTAACTATTTCATGCTAGGTGGATCAATTGCCTACAAAGTCGCACTAGGTAAAGGATTCAACTTTCGTTGATTTCCTAGACCCTAATTAGAAGCAGTGAATAAAGCTCTTTCAAGTAATTCAATGAACAATCGGTGCACTAAGCAGGAATTCACATTGCAGTCATGGACATGATTCACCTAAACTTAAAACATGATTCACTTTGGCATAGTAGGGGCTACACCCCATCCAAGACAATTAATTTAACCCTTAATCATTCTTCTAATCACAATCACAATCAAAAACGCGAAGAATATGATTAAAGGTACAAACTTTGAACTAGAACGCGAAAGAAAGAAGGAAAAGAACATACTTTAATTAATCGTAGCAACAACCCACAAATTCGTATCCAATCAATTTTCAATCCAATGCTTGATATTCTAGGAGAATATTTAAAAGCTAAAAACACTAAAAGTCGCCCTTTTTCCGAGAGATCGCTACTCTCCGAAAGAAAAATTACAAGCTCCTCAGATTACATCGCCCTTGCTGCAATTAATCGCGGTCCACTAAAGTAGCACGGTCATGCCACTTCCCTGCCCAGCGTCTTCCTGCTTTTTTTGCATGGAACGACCGCGCTGCTCAGCATGGGGTCACCATGCCACATCTCTAGGGCTTGATAACCTCCTCTTTAGCTCGAAACCCACCTTCCTGGCCTTCTTTTCACGCGACATTAGCTGGTTTTCCCTCTTTCTTTCAACCAAACTCCTGAAAAATATAAAAACATATCATATAAGCAAATTCGGGGTAAAGAAAGCCTATTCGACCATTATACTTTGAAGTTCAACCTAAAAACTGCATAAAGGAGAGGTTAAAATTAAGTCTAAAAGAGGTAAAATGAAGGTTTATCAACTCCCCCATACTTATCTCTTGCTTGTTCCCAAGCAAGATTGTCAACTAATAGGATGATTGGGTGTAATGTCCCAAATTAGGTTAACTATTATCCTACTTAATTACACGATTAGCATAATTTGAGCGCACGCATTCAATTCAAAATTTTCATATTTTCGAACTTCTTATGCAGGTCTTGGGCAACACGAATGAGTCAAGCTACATGACTCTCAAGTATCAAATTTCAATTTAATTCATAATAATAATAATAACAATAATAATAATAATAATAATAATAATAATAATAATAATAATAATAATAATAATAATAATAATAATAATTAAATAAGCAAGTAAATAAATAAATAAAAGAATAAAGATACACATATCATATATATGTTGGCAGAAACACAATTGAAATATCATGCCTGCTCCTTCCTTCATACGCCCTCTCCCTCTCTTTCTTCCCCTGCTCTCATGGCCGAGCCACCATGGTTGTAGTTTGCAAGGGCCAGACCTTGCTAGCAATTGACCAACGTAATCCCAAGTCTGCCCTCCCCTCCTTTCACTCAAATTGCTCCAGCCCTGTTCCTTTCAGTTGTTGCTGTTGCAGCCCATCGAGCCTGCTCCTGGTCGACGACCACCACCGTTCACTGCTAGGACCTATTGCCGCCTTTATTCAGCACCCAGTCAAGTCCCTAGCATAAATCTCTTAACCAATTTCTAGGGTTTAAGGTATAATTCTTAAAACTCCTCTCCCCTTTTGTTTCATAAAATTATACTAGTATTTCTTCTCAAAATTATGATGTTCATGAGTTAATATGTTGAATTTAGTTGATTTGGTGGGTAATTAGCTAGTAATCATGAAATATTTTGAGAAGCTATTTTCTATGATATAGATAGAAGTCCCAGAATGGGTTAAGGAATCCATCTATGAATTGTTGCAATAATTGTTTGATAATTTGGGATTGTCATAGTGATTAATCAAAGAATTATGGAATTAAGTAAATTAGCTGGAGGATCATTAAAGAAATTTACTGATGTGAATTATAAATGGGGAATTGGACATTAGTGTGCATAAACAGAAAGAATTTTGGGTGAATTGGTAAACCTAGAAAAACCTAACTTTAATTAAGTTGTTACGATGGCGGGAAGAGTGTATAAAGCAGGGGATAACAGATAAGAGACATATACTGGCATTAGAGTCTTCAATTATGCAATAAGAAAGAGTAGAGATGAAAAGTATAGTGAGGAATGATGTTTTGAATAGCCTACTAGGTTTAATTGAGTTCGTGTTTATGAAGAATAGAGATTATTAAGGAATAGTGGTGGAAGTTGGCTGGAAATGTCCATGAATCCTATCATGAACTATATGGGTAGGGACTTAAGTTTTGAATAAATTGATAACATGTAAAATATGAATTATTCGATATCTTTCAGATGAATATTGTGGGATATGGTTAGGTATGGGCAGTTCTTATTAAATTATTGTAACGAATATTATTCCATGAAACATGATGGTTGAAAGGGTGGTATGTAGTGCATTGAGATTGGCGAAATTGGATTTAAGATCTAGTTATTAAACAACTATAATGAATTAATTCAACTTTCAATCTGTGTTCTTTTGGAAGATTAAGCAAGAGATCAAGAAAGAGTAAATCAAAAAAATAAGTTGTATAGTTATGCGGTGGCATAGAAGACGAAGAAGAAGAGATCAATTATTAAACTTAAACCTTATCTAAAATTGTGAGTTTGGTCGACACGCTCCATAGTTATGACAAGTTACTAGTGGGTAAATGAGCTCACAAAGATGGAAGTGTAAAGGTATTCACATGTAGTTACGGATGGTATGTACCCGCAGGTTGATTAATTAAAAGTCAAATGAAGTAGGTTTATGGTAAAATGTAGACATGCAAGTTATTAATTTGATACATGAACAATATCAAATTATCAGTTCTTATTAAGTAACAACTAATTCTCGAAGACCCCTTTAAACAGAAAAGAGGGTCACACCACTAAGTTGCGCAAGCTTGCCCACTTCATTGCAAGGAAGGGAGAGATTAGCAAACAGGTACATTTACTGTCTGTATCCTTCAAAAGTTCACATGTTTTTCATAAATACCAAAGTCTCATAATATATAATTATTTAATGAATCATTTTCAAATATTATTTTGCCACATAATCAAGTGGACCCACCAGTTATCAATTATCAAGGCTTACGCCCATCAATTCACCTGTGCGGCTTCAAGTCAGGTTATTCGATCGGCCTGGCAGGTGTACACCTACTCAATGATCGCAATATATATATATATATGAGCTCATCATTTTGGGTTTCACTTTCAGATAATAATAATCGGTAACAGTTTTATAAAGATTCTCTCCCTTCCTGATTTCGAACTAAAATGAATTGAAATGCGCGCGCTCACTGAAAAATGAATTTTAGTCTTTACAATATAGGGTCGTGTCTCATTTTTCGAATCTTTTGTATTTTTCTGTTTTTAGGTAATTTGTTCATGAAATTGTGAAGTCTAACGGTCTGAATGAAGGAACGACGGTCAGTAGGGTCCGGAGAAGCTCACAGTGATGTCCATAAAAGCTTGGGTGGCCTACATATATGCTCGTTGAGTTATCAGATGGCATTCTTGAGTTCAAAAGTAGGGAAACAAAAATTAGATGTCATTTGACTTGTTTCAAGTAAGGTATCACAATTTGTACTTTAAGCTTACTCTAATTAATTGTATAGCAATCAGCTCTAGATAAGATCTTATAACATATGTAACATACGTGTGAGAGTGTTAAGTTTTGGGTGTTAAAGCTAGCCTGGTACTCTTTAGGATGGAGGTAATGCCTCCGATCACAATATAAATCACCAACTGTAAGTTGTTAGGGCTATGAAGATGGGTACAGATTGGGGGCGTTACATGGGGAGAGATACCTCGAATTGTCACCCTCCTCAGGTAAGCGGTGACAACTAAATTAGCGATCATAATAGCTCATAACTCGAAAACACAATAAGGGCAAAACTTTTTTCCAAAAACACATGTTTTAAAATGTAAATTACTCGATTATGGTGCAAGAGTAAATACCCAGTTTGAACCACTTGGAAGTGCCCTGCGTCCCCCTGAATCGTTGATGAGCTAGTTAGACTGGTAGATTCTCACTGTAGGAGTAAGAATTGAAACGCTCCCCTCATGTGTTTGGGGTAGAAATTGATCACTCAAGATCACCCTCAATGCACGCATTCTACCATAGGCTTGGAAAAACGCTCAATTCTCTATCAATGGAGGCAAAAATCTGTAGGTGTCAATTATAAGGACTTTTCGAGGGCTGTATAGGGATTATGGCTAGAGGTAAGGAAGGTAAGAATTTAGGCAGGAAGAGCTAAATAGCCAAGTAGAGAGCAATGACAACCATCTCCTCACCAAGAATACAATCATTACCAATATCTCATAATTCAAAACATAAAGAAAAGGGAGTTGAAACTACTTCTCTTTTTGCTAAATCCCTTGACCAAGCATCTTATTCATGCACTTTTCTTCTTCTTTGTTTTTGTGCCTTTGCTTTTCTTTTCCCTTTTTTTTAAAAAGAAAACGAGGCAAGAGAATGGCCAAGGTCCAAGGACTATTTCAACTCCCAACTGTACAACGCTAACAACTAATCAAAGCCAACCACTGGAACGCACCAACAAGCATATTACTCACATCAAAAGTAACTCATGACATTGCTTTACTAACTTGACATAGGATCCAATTATTCATTTTAGGCCATGGGTTAAGTAGATATGGGTGAATCAAATGATAGGGGAATAGCTCAAAGGGGGTGAAAAACATATCATAATAACACAGGGTGACTTTTTGGCTCATCTGGCATTATAAACAAACGAATGCCTCAATTATATTAATACCATGCACATGCCAGGCATGACCTCAAAGAGGGTTAGGCCAAGTTCTAGAGATGCCTATGCAAAGGGGCGAACATTCATGAAAGGATGTTCAGGACCATGTAAAGTGATAGTCATTATAGGCACAAAAATCTAACTAAATCTTCTACCAAAATCAGGAACTACCTCAAATGACCAACAATCAAGGTTCAATCAATTTACATCACAGCAGCCCTCAAGGGCGAATATACAAGCACAGTTAGCCCAGTAATCAAAAACATTTCAAAAACAGTTTCACAAGACATTAGCCCAAATTGAGCCTTATTTCCCACAAACCACCACAACCAACCAATCATATCATCACCCCTTGAATGTCATTATTAGAGGGGTTTTTGCAACCTTTTTTTCTTTCTTTTGGTCCCTTTTTTTTCCGAAAGCAACAAAATTAGCTAAAAGATCCATAAGCAGATAACTAAAGAGAAGGGTGAAAGGGTTACCTCGTGGTCTTGTACGACCCTACTCATCATTTCCTACCTCAGATCAATGGTTAGGAAGAAAATATATACAATGCATCATCTACCTAATGGAATGTCTTATATGCCTACCTAATGTATGAAATGAAATGAAGATCTGAGAAAGCCTCTAAACTAGAATGAAACCTAAAGTTCTAAATGCAAAGAGGTGTATACACATTGCAACCCACTAAACTGGCATAGATATCCCCCCATGCTTGGACTGTTCATTGTCCCCAATGAAAATGATATACATAAGAAGAGAAGGGGAGGGGGAGTACAACTTACAGTCATTGTGTGCCATCGAGCCCAGGAGATGGCCAGAAATGCGGAGGAAATGGGTGGAAGGTAGACGAATGGCCTGGATCATAGGAGGGAAAGACGACGAATCCCCTTGGCCGCCCGGGAAGGTGCGAAATCCCTCCTACAATTACCAAATGGACTCTGACTGGAGCTAGGGTAGCTCATTCATCCACCGGTGCTCCTCACACTCCCGGGCTTCTCTCATAGCCCGTTCCTCCTCTCGCTGAATCTGTCGTCTCTCCCGCTCCTCTTGGCGGTCAATAAAACCCCGAAAGAAGGAGACTCCCTCCTCAATGGAGTCCATTCGTCCTGAGAGACGATGGAGGTTATCACGTATGCCAGCGTAGTTCCCTCAAAGACTCGAAACCTCCATGTGGAGGTTGGAGAAAGAATGGAGGAAGGCGGGGTTAAGCGGCATATAGGCCGCAGCAAAAGAAGGGGACCCACCGGTCTCATGGGGAAAAGTTGGGTGAAGTGGTGGTGGAGGTGGTGGACTGGCTGCCTCCTCAGCATGGATACACTCAGGCTCGGGCCCTCCTCGGCTTGCATCAGCGTCGCCCTCCTCCTCATCGTCATCATCACCCCCCTCTTCGTCATCATCATCACCCCCTCCTCATCATACTCAACATCCTCATCTGCGGCTAACTGTTCTTCCCTAGGTAGAACAGTTGCCCGAATAATCCAATAGTCACAGTTCCAATTCTTGTTGTTGGCGACTGTGGTGCGCTCAACATTAGGAAGGGTGAAGAGGATGGTTTTGTGATGGGGGTCCCTAATAGTTTCACCTTGGGTGTCAATAATGTGCATATGATGGAGGGTGCCGATATCGAGGTGACTACTCAGGAAATGGGACTCGAGAGTAAAGAGCCTCGAACTGTGGCCTAAGGCAGTGTCAATGGCGGTGACAATGCCACCAATTCTTATGAGGTTCTTATTGTTAACCTTGGCCATGTCCGCCAAGTGGCAAATTATAAACGCCCCTGTGTCTATGGGGGTGCCCAATAGTGCATACCAGACAATAAACAACTCTACCTTTCAACAACCATTTTGGTTGTTATTGTGACCGAAAATGATATTCGCGGTCAGGCGCTGAAGATAACGCAGGTCAACATTACAGATATCGATGGCCTTAGCCTATTAGGGGTCAAAAACTCTAGGTCTCCCCCATCGATCAGTGTAGTTCTTCCGCTTGGAGCATGTAATGCTAGTTCAAATAGGGTCGGGTCGCCACAATGAGGGCACATCTCTATACGCCCCATCGGCCACCGAAAATTTCAACAACTCGTTAAACATTCTCAAGTTCATCCGGTGGCCCATATTAAACATGCGAAATGAAATCCCTACCTCATGACCCTTAAAATTACCATCCCAATCGACATGTAGAGAACTCAAAAACTCAATCATAAGACGGTCATATGATGTACATTGCATGCTAATGTACTCAGTCTATGCAAGTCTACCAATTAGAGTCAACATGTCATCCAACATTCCCAAAGTCCTCAATGAATCAACATGAAAATATTTCTACTTACTAGTGTTCCTAATGGCTAAAATCTCATATCTAGACTTTTGTTCATCACTAACAAACTGCAAACCTCTAGTGCTAGCAGGCAAAATTAGAGGGTAGGCATTCTTTGTACCTTTAGTAGAAGCAGTTGCAGCTGAGGAAGAGGTAGCTCGGGAGGACTGCTTGGGTTGGGATAGAGCCTTGGAACCCTCTCTAACTCATTTCTTGCCCATAATTGTGAATGAAGAACAAATCGGGGTGTGAGAGTGAAGGTAGAAGCTTAGAATGGCAAGAGAAGGTGCAATTTCGCTCTTTACAACCTTCAACCCCAACAATAGAGGTTAGGATTTTAGAGAGAGAAAATAGGTTGTGGAATAGGGTGAATTTGGGGTGAAAAGGTGAGAAATTTTGAGAGGAGAGTGAAGGAATTGAAAAAATTTTTGGGAAATTTGAGAGTGAAAGGGGATTTGAGTTGGTAATGGTGAGAGAGAGAGAGAGAGAGAGAGAGAGAGAGAGAGAGAGAGGAGGGTTTTGTGTTATAGAGAGAGAAAGTTGAGAGCTTGAATGGGGAAGAAGGAAGAAGAAGAAGGAAATCCACCTTTTGACCAATTTTTAATGTGGCACGGTCATGCCATCAGCACCGTGCCACTTTGCTGCCTTTGCATTGTATTTCTAAAAAGGTGGCACGATCGTGCCTCAAGGCACATGGCAACCGTGCTATTTTTCTGAGCATCGAACCATGATTTTCTTACTCCCTCTTTGTTTTTGCAGTCTTGAGGGGGGGCATGGTCATGCCACCCAGCATGGGGTGCCCCTGCTAACTTACTGCCTCCTAATTCACTCCTTTCAAGTAGCTCGCTTCCTTTGTCACTCAGCTTTTTTTCGCTTGAGCTTTTTCCTCTCATCTTTTTTTTTCATTTTCATTTTTTTCATTTTTTTCATTTTTTTTCTTTTTTCGAAAGCAGTAAAGCTTGGGTTGCCTCCCAAGAAGCGCTTGTTTTAGGTCTTTAGCTTGACCATTACCTCAAACTGGTAGATGATGATAAGATAGAGGGAGGTAGAGATGGTGAAGTGATGAATGGTGTTACCTCCAGCACCTCCCCAGGACGAAAGGTAGTACCTCCAAGAGTAGTAGGAATGGGTGGATACAAATCAGACAGTGCTACAGACCTCATATGAGGTCCTCCATCCCCATCAAACACTGTGACGCCAGAATTAGCTACGTGAGGGATAGAATAGTTCCTGCCTACACATCGATCACCGCCCCTGTAGTAGCTAGAAACGGCCTCCCAAGGATGATGGAGATTTGGAAGTTCTCATCCATATCCATCACAATAAAGTCACAGGGGATGATGAACTTACCCACCTGGATAGAAGCATCCTCCAAACACCCGCAGGTCACTTGAGGGTGTGATCCGCTAGCTGTATAATCTTGGTGGTGGGCTTCAAATTCAACAACTCAAACTTTTTGCATAGAGAGAGAGACATTAAACTCACACTGGCCCCCAGATCACAAAGGGCTGTTTCGATTTGCATGCCCTTTGTACAGTAAGGGATAGAGAAGTTACCATGATCCTACAATTTCGATGGCGACTGACTTTAGAGAATTGAGCTATAGAACTCTCCCATAGGGACCACTAGAGCTCCCTCAGGCTCACCTTTTTTTAAAAGAAGCTCCCTCAAAAATTTAAAGTAAGCCGGTGCTTTCTTGAGAGCCTCCAAGAAAGGGGGTATCAGCGTAGACCCTCCTTAAAATATCCATAAATCATGTGAATCTGGACTCAAGTTGAGAGAGCTTAGCCCAGAGCAACCTCTGAGGGTAAGGAATAGGAGGCTGATAAGGTCGGGCTGGAGGAGGTTGATGACCCTCCTCTTCTTGATTCGGAGCCTCTTCCTTCTTCAATGTAGTTATTCCAGTAGAAATAGGGATTGAAGCCGCTTCCTGAAGTACCATCACATGACTCTCCACAACCCCTCATTTCTCGTGTAAACAACATTGATATAACCCCTGGAGTTGACCTCGGACTGGCCCGGTAGTTATCCCTATGGTCAGGACAAACTGCTTACCTATTGAGCGATCTGTACGATCTGAGTGCCCATCACCTTTTGAAGGTAGGCCATGGCGTCGAACTTAGAGTTTAGTTGATTGATTTGCTCACTAAGAACCTCATTTGTCTTAGTTTAGGTCGCTATAAAGCGCTCCATAAAGTTCTCCAAGTTGAACTTAGGTTGTGGAGGCGGTTGTTAGGGGGATGGGTTGTAGGGTGCCCTATGTTAAAAACCAGAGGGCTGAGGTTGAGAGGCATTGGAGGACAAGGGGTTGTTGTTACGGTAGGAGAAATTAGGATGATTTTTCCAACCGGGGTTGTATGTGTTGGAGTAGGGGTTGTTTTGTGGTGGTGGGCGTGGATTGAAATTTTGTATAGCATTGGCATGCTCCACTCCCTAGAAATTAGTGTGGCACTCAGAAGCAGCATGCCCTTGGATGCCACAGATCTCACATGAAGCTCTAACCTCAAACATTGCACCAGACGAACCTCCCACTGAACTCCTCGGAGGAGGAGTCCCAATCCTGTCAAGCTGCTGCGCCAAAGCATCAACATTGCTAGCCGGCAAGTCCACAACGTCGACTCCATAGATCCCACTAGTCCTCTTTGGGGCTTCCCTCTCGCTGGACCAATGGTAGTTATTGGAGGTCATCTCCTCCAATAAGGTCTTCGCAGCCTCTATCGATGTCCCCATAAGTGCACCGCCAGCTGCGGCGTCAACATACATCTTCAGAGACTGGTCTAATCCATTATAGAAGGTTTAAATTATAAGCCAGTCAGGTACTCCGTGGTGGGAGCATTGGCGCTGAAGATCTTTGAACCTTTCCTATGCCTCATAAAGTGACTCATCGCCTCGTTGAGAGAAGGAGGTGATTTCCGCTCTCAACTTAGGGGCCTTACCTATGGGAAAGTACTTGCTTAAGAATGCCGTCGATAGGGCCTCCCAGGTAGTGAAGGAGTTAGACTCTTCATTAAGAAGCCAGTCACTGGCTCTGTTCATGAGCGTAAAGAGGAAGAGTCGTACCCTGATTGCGTCGACGGAGACCCCATTGAGCTTGATGGTGTCACACTTTGCTAGAAAATTGCGAAGGTGAATGTGGGGATTCTCCGTGGGACGTCCACTGAATTGGTCTTTCTTCACGAAAGACGCAAGAGTGGGCCGCAGCTCGAAATTGTTCACTTTGACGGCCGGTTGACAAGGGACAAGGTGAGGCCGGTGGCCTGCGGTAAGACATAATCCCGCAGAACCCTAGCATTTCTCTCGGCCATGATGACTTGTAGCTGTTGTCACTTCCTTGAACTGCTCTGCCTTCGTGCAGTGGCTTCTATCTCAGGGTCAAAGGGAATGAATGGTCGATCCCTCTTACTGCGCCTATGCATACAAAGTCCAAAACTACACCAAGCATATGCAAGTCCAAGGAAAGCTAAAACAACAAGGATAAAAGGAAAAACGAAAAAGAAAAAGAAGATGCCTAATCTAGAGCGTTTTGAATCGCTTTCGATGTTAAAACAGACAAGTTCTCTGACAACAGCGCCAAAAACTTGTTGTCTTAAAATATGTTACCGCAAGTACACGGTGTCAGTTGTAGCTAGCAACGGTAAGTACAGGTCATGGCCACAGATAACTTAGTTTCAACCGCCGAATTCAACTTTAACACTCAAGTGAGGCAAAAGTCCACTTTAGATAAATGTTACTGACTAATATTACTATTCTGCTGAATTATCTAATTCAATGTTAACAAGAGTCCTAGATTGGGGTTCACGACACTGTTATGCTATATGAATCACAATTAGGTCAAGTAAACCATGCCCATGAATAAATCGAACTGAAAAGGATTACCATTTAGAGCGCATCTAAGCCTTCTCTCAAAGGTTAATAGACTGGCTAAACTAATCTTAATTATCTATTTTTATGAAACTAAGATTATTAAAATCGCAAGACTTCGTAATCAATTATTCTCAATTGAAATCCTAACTGTTTTCACATTAGGTGGATCAATTCCCTATAAAGTCGCACTAGGTAAAGGATTCAACTTTTGTTGATCTGCTAGACCGTAATTAGAAGCAGTGAATAAAACTCTTTCAAGTAATTCAGCGAACAGGTCGTGCACTAAGCAGGAATTCACATTGCAGTCATGGACATGATTCACCTAAACCTAAAACATGATTCACTTTTGCATAATAGGGGCTACACCCAATCCAAGACAACTAATTTAGCCCCTAATCATTCTTCCAATCACAATCACAGTCAAAAACGCGAAGAACATGATTAAAGATACAAGCTTTGAACTAGAACGTAAAAGAAAGAAGGAAAAGAACGTATTTTAATTAATCGTAGCAACAACCCACAAATTCGTACCCAATCAATTTTCAATCCAATGCTTGAAAGTCTAGGAGAATATTGAAAACCTAAAAACACTAAAAGTCGCCCTTTTTCCGAGAGATCGCTACTCTCCGAAAGAAAAATTACAAGCTCCTCAAATTACATCGCCCTTGCCGCAATTAATCGCGATCCACTAAAGTGGCACGGTCGTGCCACTTCCCTGCCCAGCATCTTCCTGCTGTCTCAGCGTGGCACGACCGCGCTGCTTGACATGGGGTCACCATGCCACATCTCTAGGCCTTGACAACCTCCTCTTTAGCTCGAAACCCACCTTCCTGGCCTTCCTTTCTCGCGACATTAGCGGATTTTCCCTCTTTCTTTCAATCGAACTCCTGAAAAGTGTAAAAACATATCATATAAGCAAATTTCGGGCTAAAGAAAGCCTATTAGACCATTGTACTTTAAAGTTCAACCCAAAAATCGTAGAAAGGAGAGGTTAAAATTAAATCTGAAAGAGGTAAAATAGAGGTTTATCAAAGTACTTAGTATAAGTCGAAAAGAACATAGTCTAATTTAGCACAATTTAGCACAATTCAACACAATTCAACATTGTTAAGTATTTATTAAAAATACTTAGTTATCTTTTCTTCAACTATTCAGCATGTTTTAGCATGATTCAATATATTTCACCAATAAGTATCCATAAGTACTTCTCATACTATTTATTCCTCTTGCATTTATAAAATATGTATGATTTATTTTCAAACAAAGCAAAAAACATGATCAACAAAAAATTAAATTATAAACATAAATACATACATCATTGAAACTTAAAACTTATTCATAACTATCAATAAAACAAACATAAATATAAGAATTTAAAATAGTACTCAAAACTTATGAGTCTAAATAATAGAACATTCACAAATTATTAGTCTAAATAACTCTGTAGAAAATTTATTCATAACTAACACGATCATATTCAAAAATAAATAAATAAAGGAGATAACTTAACACAATTAACATACCATGAAATTCGAGATATATAAAAATATGACTTGTTACTCATAAAATATGTGCTTTTAATTAGCAAACAAGGGATGTGATTTAACATAGTAATTCAAGAAGTTGAGGAAGATGGACGTTGGGTGATTTTATCAAAGACGTGTTGAGAAGGAGATGATGTGAGTAATTTTATCAAATAAGTTGATAAGTAATTGTCAATATGAAGTGCTTGAATAAGACTGAATTTAAAACTTTGGGTTATTAGGATTTCATAAATTGTGACGGAAGAAAAGAAAAAATAATATCTTGAAAGATTTCATATATCTTTTTTTAGTCAAAGAATGAATTTATATATTGTAAGAAAAGATAATCATACTAACAAAAGGAAAACAAAGATGCTAACAATGAAAAAGATATCAAAAGGAAAATAAAGTATGGAGGAAGAAAAAATATTAAAAGGCAAATAAAAAAAAAATTAGAAAACATTTAATTAAACACCCCCCGGCGACTCGGACCCTGACTTGCTACAAAAGCACGCAAATGATGTGGCAAATCTCTAACCACTTTGCTACCATGCGTTGTGGTTTTTTTACGACCACATTTAGGTCATGTTCTTTTCGTATATCTTTTTACATTTATCAATCTTAATCCATTTTAACCTATTTTAACCCACTTCAACCAATTTCAATTCACTTGAAAAAAAATACCAACCTCAATCCATTTCAATACACTTCAACCAACTTCAACCTACCTCAACCCACTTCAACCAACTTCAACCCACCCCTTCCTAAATTTAATAATTTGTAACCCAAATCGTTAAAATTAATTGACAAGTTGCACCGGCCCCCAACTTTCAGAAAAATAGTTACAAAATTGTGAAATTACTATTCAGCGAAAAAATGCACTAAAAATTACAATAACTTAATAAATTATCATACATTTTCATTATTTTAACCTACTTCAACCCACCACAAAAAAATATACCAATTTCAACCCACTTCAACCAACTTCAACCCACCTTAAAAAAAAATATCAACTTCAACCCACCTTAACCCACCTCAACCAACCTCAACCCACTTCAACCTTTTACCCACCCCCATTTACCCACAAAAAGAACAGACCCTTAATATATGTAATTCTGCAAAACTTATAAACCAAATCCCCCAAAAAAAAAAAGCCAAAACGCCAAACCATGAATGCGATATAAGCTACACATATAAAAATTTCTTTTGATATAAGCTGCACATATAAGCTACAAATTCAAAATTTTGCCACTTCTACCACTAACCATGGGTTTACCAGTGGCTTGGAACGTCATCAGGTTATCCTTCGCAAACAACAAAAAAATTTCTTTTCCCTTTTTTGGTTGTTTTCAAAGAATCAGCGTTTGCTCTAAAATGAATGGCCGTGGCAAGAATGCGCAAGCAAGCAGTAGAAAACTTCTGCATTAGGATTTATTTAAGTTGTCGTCCTGCATATGGTAATGGGACCATCTCATAAACTTATGTAGCAACAGACACCACTGGACATAGCATAGAGTAGCAAGCTTCGTATGTTACACGGCAAGAAATAGTATTCAGTTTTGTATTTGGTCCTGGTTTTCAATTTTATATAAAAAAATTGGCACATGTTTCGTTTGGTTTCCATTCTTATTAGGTTGACTAACATATGGAATTTGTGATTTAAATTTGGGTAAATCGTTTTATCATGGATAGTAAACATATAAAACATAACACAACTCGTATCTCATATATGTATAACCAAGATAGAAGCAAGTATAATTTGCTACAAATTTATCTTGAAAATATACGGATAATGAAACGAGACTGTGACGTTGATATAATGTATTATATTATTTGCGCATTTGAGTTTTTGAACTACCATATACGTATCGGTTTTAAAGGGGGTTAACACTTGTTTATTTTAAGTAAGATTTCTCATTTTAGATTTGAGTCCTTTTTTTTTGGATAGAGAAAACTTGTCAGGTAGAGATTTGGTACTTCTTATGGACCATAGTAATTCTACTCCCATTAACTAAAAGCAAAGAGTCAATCAATAAAACTTGGGCTTTAAAAACAAGGAGAGGCTTCTTTAATTTATATTTATAGAAGGTGGGGGGCCCGAAACTTGCATTCCAACGTATTGATCGGCATAAAAAAAGGGATGAAGCAAAGACATGAGAGGTAGGGCATGCAGTATATTAAATTACACACTACTTGAAATAAATACAGTCGCGACCAAAGAAATAAAACTAGTTATTACTACTCTTCTACTAAATCGTATCCAATCACTTTCGGGTGTTTGATTGCAAGAGTTTTTTTGGAGAAAAATAGCCTTTTGGGGGAGGGAAATTTAGCTGTTTTGTCCAGTCAAAACAGCTAACTTAGTGTTTGATTTAAGAGTTGTTTGGACTCAAATAGCTATTTCTCAAAAGGCTATTTTTATTAGCCTTTTGGTAATAGCTGTTTGTGAAAAATGATATAACTACCCAAGAGTTTGAAAAAATTACACCATATGGCATTAGTCTTTTGTAGTGATATTTGATGTTGTGTATTATTTAAATTTAATCTATCCAAGATTAAATTATTCAAATATATAAATTTCAATTCATAATAATAAAATATGTAGCAAATAAGAAAATAATATTGTAAGATATATATCATGTAGATACGTGTACATAAGTTGAAAAGAAAAAAAAAATTAATAAGAATACAAATTATATATAACTAGTAACAAATTAAGGTTTTATCAATGAAGTTAATTTGTATATATGACATCAATTTGATTATTTTTGGAAAGAAAATAAGATAACTAGTGAATGAAAAAATTATTTTAATTAAAAAGTAATTTAGAGAGAAGGGTACAAATAAAATTTTACTGAATATCTTTTTTTTAAAACAACTAATTTTACCAAACACTTCTTTTATAAACAGTTAATTCAAATAGCCAAACAGCTAATAAATTCAAATAGCTAACAGCTAACAGTTATTTACCAAACAGGGCCTTCGTATTAATTTCTACAAAATGGGGAAGCATAGAGAGGAAGGTGGATTTTAGTTTTGGCTTAAATATGCTGAGTAGTAACTACATGTATATAAATTTGGAATAATAAAATTTAAAAAAAATTATCTTATGTTCTTGCTTGTAGAGGCCCAGCATTTGGCTCGCATGCCCCAAAAACTAATGTCCTATTATAACGCTTGTATCTTGAATCTATAGATCAGACATGAAATCCTGATATAATGTTGAATAGTAACCATTGATTATCGTCCCTCTCTTCATTAAAAAAATAAAAAGAGAAAATAGTGCATTCTTGTTTTCTTACAAGCGTTACGATATATAGGAAAAATAATGATTTGTTAACTTCGAACACAACCTAACACTAATTATTAAAAATTTTATCGTTTTAGCTAACTCATAAAATTAATCTTTTGGTGTAAGGTACAAAAGTCGACATAAACAAAATTTAAACCCAAACTTTTAACAATAACTTTTACAAATTTTACCATTTGCGTAAACTGATATTCATAATTAACCGATAAGATTATGAACAAGTTCGTCAAATATTCTTATATTAAGAAAAAAAGTGTCACATACTGAAAGGGGTCTTACGATCTTGCTTCTTTATTACTAGACCTTCAAATTATGAATTACACCAATGACATTTTAGTCAAAATGCTTTTTAGAGCCGGTGAAATGGAATTGCCTTGATACCTTGATTTGGCTCAACTTTTAGAAAACAGTTGACCAAACCCGTAGACTTTTGCCATGCAAACTTGAAAAGGCGTATTTTCTTGGCTTCTTGACAGGCAAATCGTGAAAATGAAAAGTTTAATAATTATTTCTCACTAATACTAATCTAATAAAGCAACAAATATCGAAGTCGATCCACTAAGGAGACATGAACAAGCATAGAACCTTCTATTATGTTCCTTGGCTTATTTGCCTACATATCCAACTCCGCTATCACTACTTTAGCTTCTCATTGGACGAATTATTGCTATGTTTTTCAAAAAGATATTATCATATATTCTTTTAATGTTTTGATATATTATTTTTGTAATTTTGAATTTTTTAAATTACTATTTACTTTGCCAAATTTCAACCCCAAATTATTGTCTCACAAGCTCATGCAACTTTTGAAATCAGGTCAAAGAAATAAATAATAATTTGAAAAAGAAAGATAAGGTTATAAAAAAAAAATTTGGATACGTAAAAAATGTGTCTATTTACCCTTTTTTTGACTACATCAAAATTATAGTCCTTGACATGAAATACATATATAGTTTAATATTTAAGTGCTATATATTAACTGCATTCATGATTTTTTTTTTCTTTTGAAATTAGTAGATTATAACATCAAAACAAACCCGTTAAAAATTAAAAAATATCCCCTTTTTTTCAAACCTTTCCACTATTTTCGTTTATCACAACCATTTGACTTTATTCATTCACAAACTTAGTTTCTGATTTCACATTTTCATACTACACCTCAAATTTTTAATTAAATTTTAAATTGGGTATTTTTATCAAACCAATTTATAAAATTCAAACTCGGTATATATTTAAGTGCCTTAGCCCTCTTGTACAGCCTCACAACCAATTTGAGCCTCCTTTATTATTTTATTTTTATTTTACTTTTGTTCTTGCATGAGGCTATGAGAAAATTGATATGCAAAGGACTGACATGGAACACGAGAGTATTTTGTCTGGATAGGTGGACTTCTCACTAAAACCAGGAAGAATCAGACTCATATCAATCAGTACACAACCCATATTTTTGCAAGACATCCCTCCCTCTCACTCAAACTCAAACATGTTTGACTTTCACATTTTCATTCTGTCATTACGTATGCCTATAGAAAAAGCCCATTTTCATGAGGTTAGTAGCAATGGGCCCTTTTTGGCAAATAGCTGTTGGCTGTTCGTTATATATATTAGTTGTTAGTTGTTTGAGTTAGTTGCGTGTATTAACTGTTTAAATTAGCTGTTTGTTGAAAAACCGTTCGGTAAAATTAGTTGTTTCTGATACAGTTGTGAAATAAAAAGTTAATTCTTTAAAAAACTCTTCCAAAAATCTCATGGAATTAGCCTTTTCAAATTAACTTTTTGGACCCACAAAGCTCTTCTGAAATGCCTGTTCATCAAACACCCAAATTAGCTTTTTTATTTGGTCAAACAACTAATTTTGATCAAAAAAACTCTTTTCGGTTGAAAAGCTTTTTAAAAAACTATTTGTCAAACACCCATGAAAGAAATCGAAAGAATAAGAGACCAAATTAAATAACAAACAAATAATTCATTAATTAATATTTTTAAAATTCCATAGAAAAAGGGTCCCCTCCATCGAAGATAAGTTCACATTTCGATAATTTAGAATTTCAAAAAGTTTCCCCTCTTAAAAATTTTCCCAGTTGTTTTCTTCCTCTCCTTGTAATTTTTAATTATTATTGCAGAAGAAATTAAGCATTGGGTTTGATGCCCAATTTGAAGTCAACCTAACCTAACCCTTGCATTTGGTGAAAACATCACCATAAAAGTCATCATCTTGTCATTAAATTTCTCCCTCTGCTCTTTTCTGACTACAATAAATAATTAATTAAATTCATCTTAAATTATTAAAAAGAAAACCCATTTATTTATTTGCATTCATTCATCCATCTCCCCCCTCCCTTCCCCCACTTCTCCCCTCCATCGCTTCCAATTTGAATTCTTAAAATTTACCCTCCTCTGTTTCTCATTTATTGCTGTAACCACTAACATTACATTACTATCTTCTTCTTCTTCTTCTTCTCTCTCTTTCTCCCATCAAAAACCCAGTTGACTCGATTCTCCAAATTCCCAGAAAACCTTCAATCTTTCCTCCATTTCTCCACATTTCCCTTCAAAATCCCAGAAAAAAAATCCCATAAAAACCCAAAAACAGGGGAAATGGGAAAATCAGACCCCTCAATTTCTCCTCCTCCTCTGCTTTCCCCATTACTCTTTCTCTCTGCACCCTCATCACCAACTTCAAATTTGGACAGCAAAATCAGCCCCAGCATTCTTCTAATCATAGTAATCCTGGCAATCATCTTTTTTGTTTCTGGGCTTCTTCACCTTCTTGTTCGGTGCCTTCTTCGACCAACGACCCGGATCCGCGATCCGGATGAGCTCAACCCGGATCCGACCGCCCTTCAAGGGCAGCTCCGCCAGCTGTTCCACCTCCACAACGGCGGCGTCGATCAATCATTCATTGACACGCTCCCTGTTTTCCCTTACAAAGCGATCATGGGTGTCAAAGACCCTTTTGATTGTGCTGTTTGTCTGTGTGAGTTTGAGGCCGAGGATAAGCTCAGATTGTTGCCTAAGTGTAGCCATGCTTTTCATGTTGAGTGTATTGACACTTGGTTGCTTTCTCACTCTACTTGCCCGCTTTGTAGGTTTAGTTTGCTTAATGGGTTCAATGGGGTGGGAGGAAATGGGGTCGATCATGTTCCTTTTCCGTTTGTTTGTGTTCTTGAGAGTTCTAGAGATATGGGGGATTCGGTTCCGGATTCGGATCCCAACATGGCTGTAGAGGGGGATGTCGGGTCAGGGTTAGGGTTGGGGCTTGGGTCGGGTCGGGCGTCGGATTTGGGCTCGGAGGCTCGTGAGAAGGAGGAAGGGGAGAGGATTGTGACCGTTAAACTTGGGAAGTTTCGGAATGTGGATGGAGGAGAAGGAAGCAGTGAAAACAACTACGATAACAACAACAATAACGGTAATTTAGGCTCGAGGCGATGTTTTTCGATGGGTTCCTTTGCATATGTCTTGGATGAGACGACTTCACTACAAGTTCCCATCAGAACCCCGGCTAAGAAGAAGCAGACCGGGAAGAAGCCAACATTGCCACTCAAGCCAGGGTACTCAGCAGCAATATCGGAATATGGCTCTGATTCCACGAGGGAATTCAGCGGGATCGAAGCTTTAAAAAACATCGAGTTCCACAATGGAAATGAGAAATTGCACTCCCACCCCGAGAATGGGAACGGGAACGGGAATGGGAATGTGAGTGGGAGGAGTAAAAGGGAGAGCTTTTCAATATCCAAGATTTGGATGAGAGGAGAAAGGGGCAAGAAAGGGAATGATTCCTCAAGAAGGACAATCTCAGAGATTGAGATTGATGATGGTTGTGAGTTAGGACAATCTCAAAGATATGGTGGGGGAGATGAAGACACTCATAGCTGTCATAGCGTTGATTCACTTGCTAATCAAAGGCCTTCCACTTCTACCTCCACCAAGAGAACTCTGCTTTGGCTTATGGGAAGAAACAACAAGATTGTTCATAATCATTCCTCATCTTTCTCCTCCAACGTCTAAATTTCTCTCTCTCTTCATCACTAGGATTTTGTACAAGGAATTCAATCGGGTTTGTGATGGTAAGGAAATTGGAATCAGAATTCATACAGAAAATACAAAATTTTGTTGATGTGATTTGTATTTTTTGAGTTGAACATTTTATAATTTGCATAAATTTTTTGGTTTTTGTAGTTCTTTGTTTTTTGGCCGAATTTGTGTGCTTCGCCTAGCATGTTTTTGTGGTTTTTTTTGCAGAACTTGATTCTCTTGGAATTAGCTTCTCTACAGACAGGAATGTCAGTAGAGATAAGGTTAACTACATCTGTATCTCTCTGAATCCCGCAAAAGTAGGATCCATATTGGAAGGTGGTAGTGGTGGTGTTGTTGCTGTCTAACACGTTGATAATTGATGCCTATAATTTTTGCATGATCTGTGTTACAATCTATAAGGTTTTCAATGTAGGACAGTAGGAGAAGCAATTTCTTTTAGGTTAGGACTAATCTCAATTTTTTGCTAGGATTGAGAGGGGATTTATATAAAAAAAAAATGGTACTTTGGATCTGGGGTTTTTTGGATGTAATCAAAAGTATTATTTAAGCAAATTTGTCTTCACATTTGGCAGTAGATAGAAACACAGAAAGGCAGTGATGACATCATTTTTTCTGTTCTATAAAATTACTAGTGAGTTTCGCATTCATGTGCAAGACTTTTTGGGAAAAATATGTCATTTTTTACTTGGCATGTACTTTTGGTTTTTTAAACATCTTACGAACCTAGATTGGAAATCTCTGACGTTTTTTTTTAAATTTTTTGTCACTTGAGATGGGCTTTGCATATTTGGATGAACTGTGGATTAAGCCCGAGGAACGTCACGATTAAATTATTAAACAACCACGGTAGGGATGGGATAGATGGGGTCTGGGTCGAGTTCACTTGGACATGGGTTCCTTTAATTTTTTCGATCTAGACCCATACTTGTCTCATATTTATTAGATCTGAAAATATAGGACCCAGATCCAAATCCTTTGTGTTTAGCGGATTTATGGGTTCTAGACGGGTCCTGATTATATCCCATATGAAATATTTTTTTTTTTTTCACATCTCAATATGAATTATCACATTATAAAAATAAATAATTGAATTTAGAAGGCATGATATCTAATTAAAAAAAACATTCTAGCAATACCTACCATACCTAAGTATTCTTAGTTACGTTTCATACAGCAATAATAATAATTTAATACAAATCACAAAGACAAACTTCATCAAATTTTAACATAACAAAATAGTTCTTCTTCTAAAACCGACAACAAACAAAGTAGCCTTATGGTTTACTTATTTAAAGTTACTTTAGCCAATTGGTTGTGCCACTTTTTTTTAAAAAAAAAGAAATTAATGGGCTTTAAATGGGTCTCAAGTTGGGTTTGGGTCGAAAAAATCATATCCAAATTTAGACCCGACACACTTCCCTCGGATCCAAACCCGCTTAAGATCTGTTGGGTCTTATTTAATTGGATCCAACCCCTCTAATTTAGGTTGGATATAATAAATTTGAGTCGGATTTAGGACCCACTGCCACCCCTAGACCAAAGTCAACCATTTAGCGTTAAAACGAATGTTGATTAATTTATCAGATTGTAGGAGGTATATTAGATTTGACTTCACAAAGCTTTTAACACAATGAGAATTATACAACACCACATGTGCTCTACATTGGGTTTTAGCAAACTTGATATTTATCCTCCATTTTCACTCATCTTTTCCTTTTTTTTCTTGGGTTTTTGAATTGCTGACTGCACACTGACACAAGGAAGAAATTAGTTCAAGGATTCCACCCACTTTCATCCTTATATTAAATAGGTGCAAATTTTATGTAACATTTTTACTTTACAAAAGTATATACCATGGGAGGATGTAATTCAACTTGTTCAACGTGGAAGCCGATCCCCAATCTTCCGCACCTTCTTGATCCTCTCTTGGCCTCACTGTGTTGGAGCATTTTTCATGAGGTCATGACGGCAGGTTTTCCACCATCTGACCATTTTTCTTCGTTATTCTATTTTTTTAGCAGTATTTTTATTTTATTATTAGTATTTGTCTCTCTGATTATGAGAGTCATCTTTCTCCCCGATTGAGAGAATGTTTTTAGGATTGATTTTATTTGTTTTTGTGTAGTTGAGTGTGTGATTTAGGGATGAAGCACCCCTCTATTGCAAAGTGGCAATTTGATGGAAGTCGACGCTTCAAATATGGTCTTTCATGTCAAGAAGATTATCTTGCTTGATGGAACTAAAGTACTAAATTAGATCAACAAATTTCTTATTGCTAAATAGCTGAAACAGATATGTGAATCTCTTCCCCATATTGTATGAAGAAACAACGATTTGGGTGGAAAGATGAGCGTACAGTGTATCCAAAGCGAGTTCTTTAATTTTGAGATGAAAGTTAATTTTTGACTTGACAACTTGTATTTGTTATTGTCGTCTATATGTTGTACGTGCCGTTTTGCAAATTGTTGATAATTAATTAATAATCCCTTGATTGTCCCCCAAAAAAAAAAAAAAAATCAACTTGTTCAACAAAAAGAAGCAGATAAAAGATCAATTTCATATGTTCAAAAATCACCTCAACCAAACATTTAAGTTAATAGTTAGATGTTTAGATATAAAATTACAATCTAACACACAACCTCTCACATTATAATTAAGTGCGAATGCTATAAATGACTGCCCTTACTTTGCAATAATTAATATGACAACTATTAGGATTCGAACTTGAGACATTTTGCTCAAAAAGACTTTGATATCATGTTTAAGAACTAATTCAACCCAAAATTAAACCTGATTGATAGTCATGAGATTGTAGGTGTAGCTTACTTAAGTGATCATTCGGTTGATTATCCGTCCTAAATAATACCATGGCTTGGAGTTCTCACGCAAGAACTACAATAAATAAGAGTCCAAAGTATCATTAGTAACATACTAATAAATATTATATTAATTACATGAAGCATTGCGATAGAATGGTGAATTTATTAGTCATCTCCCAAACACCCCCCCCCCCCAAAAAAAAAAAGTGCCATTGGCGTATCCCATTTATAACTTGAACCACTGTTTTTTGTACGATTGAACGACTCTTTAATTTCGTTTCCAATATTAAACTTCTCAAGTACAGCATATTATAACAAATATATTACTGGTTTTTGGTCAGTTTCTTTTATTCTAGGATCCACTATAGAGATAAAACCGTATGTATAATGCAAGCAATCTATAGTATCCCACCCTAGGCCATAGAGATAATAATTTCAAGTGTGTGTGGCATAATTTTGAGTGTATTATGTGGTATTGGATAGACCTGGCAAACGGGTCATTCGATTAGTGTACGGATCGGGTTATATCTAGGTTGGGTTACGTTTTGAGTCAACATTTCAGGTCGGTTCAGTTTGAGTCAGGTGAACTTCGATTCCGGTCGACTTTAGATTAACCAATTTTTAGTCCAGTCAGCTTATCATGTAAAAATAAAGCAACTTTGTCGAAAATTTCAGATTGAGTATGGCTCGGTTCGGATCAATTCCGATTTTGGGTCAACTTTCAGGTAAATATATTCGAATGTTGGGTCAAGTATGGATCCGCATCATTCGATTAGGATTTTGGATTTCGGGTCAATTTTGGCCGGTTTAGTCTTGGACCACTATTGGATATCTTGATCTTCAGCAATAATTTCAAGAAAAGGATAGGAGACTAAAAATACTAATGCCTTGTGTAATGGTTGTCCACCCTACGAGCTGCGGCATTGAATCATAGAGGCCAGGCCTCTATATCTCCCAATTACTAGTCTCTTTACTGCTTATTTAATGGTTGATGTTAGTTGTCTCACCAAAAAAAAAAAAAAATTAAAAAAATAAAAAAATTGAGGGACTCTGTATCTTCTTCTGTGGACTTCAATACCTCCCTTCATTGCTGATTTTGGAAGCTGCCCGTACATTATTTCCTGGGTGGAATAATTTTTATAGCCATTGATAAATGTTAGCTAACTTGATCACTGATAAGTCACATTGTTGAGAATTTGTATGTTTTATATAGTTGGTTACGCTTTATTTTCGGTGGTCCATACTTCAATTTATAAGTTGTTCATGGATAAAAATAAAATTATTCATCCAATCTGTAATGTGTATATATATATAAAAATTTGTATAAGAATACAATATCAAAGCATTTCGTATAAGCGGTGCCAAGAATCAAGAAAAACTATATCTATACTATATTGGTATTTATATATACGAAAAATGATGAGAAGAATTTGATATAGATAGACTAGTATTATAATTTAAGAAGTATCTAAATTTCAAGGACACTTCATTCGATAAATCGACATTGAAAATATCCAAACAGTTCTCTTTTTTTCATGTATTCATGATTCAAAAATTAAAAGCTTTGTCTTTTTTTTTTCATTTGATTGATATGAAATATGTCTCCCTTCTTATAATTGCATCTTTTTCCTCTCACAGATATCAAACTTCTTGGATTTTCCAACGTACCTAATGAAAAGGCAGCATGTGTGACAACTGACTGGTAATTTTTGCTGGTAAAGCCACTCTCATCAAATCAGCCCTGTTGTGAATTCCTATTTATCACATGCAAACGACTCTTCCTCCTAAACGAACTCTCATTTCAATGAAAAAATTAATGCATAGTTCCTTTGGAATAAAGTGGGTCAATCTCGTTATTGGGCTCAAATCAGCTGGACCAAATTATGCCACCCGAAACAGAATGGAGGGTTGGGCTTCAAAGATCTGGAGGCCTGGAATAAATCCGCTTTGACTAGACTTCTTTGGAGATGCCATACAAACAATGATGCCCTTTGGGTTAAATTAATGAAGGAAAAATACTTGCATAATTCTTCTATCCAATTTACAGAGCCTAAACCTTACCATTCGGCTTTCCGGAAATCCTTAGTCTCCGAAAAACAAATCGTCCTTGAAAATTCTTGCATTAAAATAGGTAATTGTAGAGACACCTCCTTCTGGTATGACAAATGGCTCCCTCAAGGGCCTATTGCAAGCCAGATAGTTAGAGACCCTCCTCGCTGGTGTGACTTTGCCAGAGCTCATGCTTTTATTCGGAACGGTCGATGGAACATTACCACTATAGCTAACTACATTCCCCACGCGATACACACTCAAATACACAATAGCCCCATTGCTTTAGATCCTTTGTCTGCAGATTCTACTGGATGGATTCCTAACAAAAGTGGCTATTTTACTGTTCCTTCATGTTATCAAACTATAAAACCTTCTCTGATGGGCAAAGACAAATTCTGGCGTTGAATCTGGAGTCTTCAAGTTCCTGCCAAAACTAATTTTCGCTTGTGGCCAATGGGTCATGAATCTCTCCCCTTAGCGTCTAACTTGAAAAAAATCGTTCGTTTCATGGACTCGTGTTGTATTATATGCCTCCACCACAATGAAGACCATCTCCATTTATTTAGAGATTGTCCCCTAGTGGCTGCCACTGGATCTAATTCTTGCTCCCACAGTCCCTAGCAGTCTATGAAGTATTCTTTACAACTCCTTGGCGTGAGTGGCTTGATTTTAATTTATCCCCTCATATTCAGAAGACCTGGCCTCACCAATTGGCTATTATTTGCTGGTACATTTGGTGTTATACGAATGCATGTGTTTTACGACAGGTATGTATTCATACTCGTTTATTTTGGAAGAAAATAACTTCTGATATTTTACTATGTAGTAAACTGCAGGACCATTTATTCAAGAACGGACAGTGCATCGTTTCTTAGAAACCTCCCATGGCCGCTTATAAACTAAACATCGATGTTTTCCACGCGCCTGATAACTCTTACTTTGTAGGAGCGGTGGTAATCAGAGATGCGGAGTTTCAGTGGTTCCTTGGTGCGACTAGTCGGGTAAACACATCATGCACCTACAGCCTTATTCCAGACTCTAAACGAGGCCCTAATTAAAGCATGGAGCTATAGAGTTGATAATATGGAGAACGATTTAGAGAACTCACTGGCCTGCCAAATCCAAATGAGTCCGTTGAGAGCTCTTCCCTAGATTCGTGAGGTGATCGTGGAAATCCAAGCCATGTTTGAATGGAATTGGACCATTAATCTTAACTATGCCAAACGTCTTACCAGTCTGGTTGCTGCTGTGTTGGCCGAACTCAATAAGGATCAACCAATGACAACACTGACGCACTGTCGGCCGTCAGAGGAACTCCAAATCACACTTGATCTTGATGAAGAAGCGTATAAATTGGAAAGGAAACTGCGTAGAGAAGCAGCAGATAGAGAGTAGAACGTATGTTGTCTGCTCAATTTGGGTATTTTGGTTATTGTTACTCATGTCTGGTTTGGCAAAATCTAGTGGGCCTTGTAATGTTTTGCTTATGGACTCTATTTAGTAATGATTTGTAATGTACAGTTTTCGTTGTCAATACAGGTTGGTTCAAGTAATTTGACACTTATTCCCTTTAAGTAAGGTCTCATATTCGAGTCTTGTAAATGAAGAAAATTTATGATGGGAGAGTTCTACCTTTGCTGGACCAACAGTAGTTCGGCTTCAATAAAATGAAAGTTTCAAGACCAAAAAACAAAAAATTAGTCTTCATTGGTTTCCCACCAAAAAAAAAATGACAACTAACTGGTTAGCATAATACAATTGTATTACTCATTCAACTTCTGTTTTTTCTTTTTCTTTCTCCATGTATAAGGAGTTCTTTTGTATTTTAATAGACAACAAATTAGACAGAAACCTTGTCAGAAGGTTTTCTAAATTTCCTCGTCCTTACCTTTAAAAAAAAACAGAAAAAGATATCTTTAAAAAAATAATGTCACATACTCACATATAGCAGGGTTCCCTTTACATTCCATGATATTAGGGCTCTATTTTGTAAAAATTAATTATTTGCATAGCTAATACTAGCAGTAGACAATTGGCGACTTGGCGAATACAAGCTATTAGCTAGCATATAGTTATTTAGGTCCTGTTCTTTTCATGGTTTAATGAATCCAACTTACTCCTTTCCACACCCACCCACACCTTCCCCCCTTTCCTACTCTTTCCCACACTTAAACAAAAATACCACTTCTTCCCACTCTCACCCACTTTCACCCACTTCTATCTATAATTGCTATTTGGCATAGTTTAAAAACTCTTATAATTGATATAATTGTACATCCGAGTAGTCTGATACTAATTATGAAGAGTTTTATTTATTTTTCAGATGTTATTGGAATATTTGTAAGTTGTGCCATAAATTGTACATGAAATTATTTATGTTGTACGTATTAAAGAAATGGTAATTTTTGTATTTTTTTAATTTTTGCGTTGATAAGCAAATGTTAGTTATTCGTAAGTAGTAAATATTTTCAGTTTAATTTTTATATGGAACAGATGGTTAGAAATGATTTTTCGTTGACTCCGAAATTTTTGTTCTGCATCACAACACATGGATTGTTGTTGTGGTATATGTAACACATTATTTTCCGATCATCATAAATCGTGATACAAAATCCAGATGTTTTTATTCGGTGTTTGCGATAGAACTAACGAATGTTATAAATGTTAACGGTTGTAAAAGTAATGGTAATCGTTTATTTTGTGAGATGAACATTTGTTGTTGGCGATAGAAAGTGAAGCAATAATTTCACTAATTTCATATGAAACCGAATATTCATTAAATAGTACTAAAGTTATAGTCTTACAAACTAATTTCATATGAGAACTGGGGACTGTCGCCGGCGTGCTGGGGAGGTGGCCGACGACCTGGGAGATGGCCGGCGAAGTCGGAGCTGGCCGGGGTTTTTGCAGGTGGCCGGGAGAGTTCGCACGGTTCTGGGCTGGGTAGATCGAGGGGCCTGGGTCGGGGTGTTCGCGGGCTAGTTGGGCTGTTCGGAGGTGACTACCGGTGTGCTGCTACTGACAGGAAACGCACGCCGGAGACTTTAAACGGCAGAGAGGGGTGTGCGAGAGATGTGAGGAGAGCTGAGAGTTTAGAGAGAGAGAGAGAGGAGAGCTGAAAGCTGAGAGTGTAGAGAGAGAGGAGAGCTGAGAGTCTGAGATTTCAGAGAGTGAGGAAAGCTGAGAGTGTAGAGAGAGAGGAGAGCTGAGCGTACAGATACATGACATATGTCATGTTCTTATTGGATTTGTGGATTACAGTTGGATATAATAAGATTGTGTTCGGATAATATTTTTGGTGATATTTGATTTCGAATTTCAAACTAATTTCATCGGTATCATTAACGTAATTAAGAATTGAGGAATAGTAACATCCAATTTCAGTCAGACAGTGCAAAAATGTCGTAAAATGTGAATAATAAATTTGCACACAAAAAATGAAAATTGTCTATGTAATTTTCAATTCAACAATCAATTAATCGTAACTCAACCAAAGTAAACCATATTTGCGCAACGTACAGTGCGATATTTAACTTTAAATTTTGGTAAAAATTAACAAATTCCGGGAATATACAACAAAAATTAACATCCGCAACGGATTCAACTCATTTACGAAAATTTAAATTTTTTGGGGGGCAACAACGACCATCAAACAATATTTTGTAACCGGCTAAACACATAAAGAAATTTTTTTCATTCAAAATTTAATTTTAAGATCGTTACTTACTATCATAAATAAAAAAACTACATTAAAATACAAAAATATATAACTTAAACCAACTCCCCAACTTCATTCAACTCCTTTCAACTCCTGCCCACTCTCACCCACTCCTTCCCTCTTTTCCCACCCTTAAAAAAAATACTACTTTTACCAACTCTTACCCCTCCTTCCCCCCTTTTTCACACTCATCCATCTCACACCCATCATTTCACACGGATAAAAACAGGGCCTGAGTAATGCACGTGATGACGAACTTAAATTACAAATTTTTGTTAAGGTAGTTAATGTGGCATATATTTTACCATTTTGTTAATTGTCGCCTTCCTGGTGGTAGGTAAGAAGTAACGACATTTTATTATTTATGGAATCTCACCCTTTGTTGTTCTGCATCAAGACATGGATAATCCTAATGAATTTTTTCCATTTAAAAACTAAATCAATTTGTATAATTACCTAATTAAACCTATTTGCCAAGCATTAGCTCCCAATTAGACCAGAATTGTACTTTTATCTAAAATTAGGCCCTATTCGGCAAAATTAGCTGTTTAAGTAGCGGATAGCGGTTCAGGTAGTGGATAACTGTTTAGATAACGGATAGCGTTTTTAATTTAGCTGTTAGCGGATAACTGTTTAGATTAGCAGTTGAAACTAATGTGTTTGATAAATTTAGCTGTTATGCTAGCTGATTAATGTAAATTAACATAAAAGGATAGAGATAATTTTCAAAGATAAAATTTTTAAATAATTTTTTTGGCTAAAAAATATAAAACGCTACTTTTAAATGTCAAACGTTAATACTATTAACTTTTCAAAAACATTGCTTAGAACGCTAAACGCTACTTGAAATGCTAGTCAAAATACCAGTTTACCGAACACTAAAAATTAACTAATTAGTATATTGATCTGATCAAAACACTAAACGCTACTTAAAATACTGTTGTCGATTGCATAATTGCGTTTCCCCAATTGAAGTCATTTATGCATCCTGTTAAAACTGAAGCAATTGAGGCAGGAGAAATCCCAGAGATGCTTAAGATGCACAAAAGCTCTGAGTAAACGAATCCCATCACGTTCATAGAAGTTCAGTCTTTTTCATGGTATGTGCATATTTACGCTGCCTCTACTCTAGATAATAAGTAATTAATGTATACATAATTGGTTCCTTTGGCTAAAATTGCTCCAAATATCATGGACTAATGGTAATTAGATAGTTCTTTTCATGCCACGCACTAGCCTAGGCGCCACCATCAATTCTCACCGCTTGGATCACCATCGTGCTATTGAGGACCTCACAGACGGTGGGTGTGGGGACAATGGTGTTCTCCGGCCACCATGATTGTCAACGAAGACTGGCGAATTAACTCGCGAGGCTCTTCGGCCTCTGCAGACTGCTGTGATGGCAGGGCGATTGGTGGTGGTGGTGTGTTTCTCAATATCGGAAAAAATGGCGACCAACAGGGTTGTCTTTATAAACAGGTGGGGAAGATTGGGTTTAATTTGGAAATTAAAGGATTTAGTTTTAATATAGCAACAGACAAAATTGATTTTAATATTTTTTACATATTTGCATGTAAGTAAAAGGAGGAAGATTCCATAAATAATGGGTATATATTTCAGAGTCATATGCTATAATTATTTCTATTCCATCACCCTAAGGGTTAGGGCTGAGAAGGATCAGATACATGGTCCATTTTTATGGAATCGATCCCGATTCTAGTTGCAACGGGGTCTAAAAATCTGGACCTGGTCCTGGTCCCAATTGGAACCGGGTTCGGGATTTTGAAATGGGTTCCGTAACTGGTTGGTACCAGGTTCAGAACCAGGTACCCTATTCCTAATTTTTTCCTATTTTGTTTTATTTCATCTCATTTAAATTCTTGGCTTGTAGTTATGACTTTTTGGGAGAATCATACACCCAACAAGTTAGCTAATCGATCATTCAAAATCAAATTTAATAGAATGATAGCATTTCATTTCATCCAATCATTAAAAAAAAAAAAAAAAACGATCTTCTCATAGCATTATACATTAACAAAAAGATGTAGTAATATCAATGTATACCCGGAAATTATGGCGGCATCGGTAGAAGAACACCTAATGTCAATGTGTAACCGGGGAACTCAGACACTTTTTTTAAAAAGAAACTAATTAGACCGGGTAATCGGGTAACGGGTTCGGTTTCGGTTCCAAGTTTTCAGGACTGGCTCTGAACCCAGTTGCAATTGGTTCTAGGATTTTGAAACCAGTCCCTAACCCTGTTCAACCGGGTTCGGGTGTAAACCCAATAGGTCCGAACTGGGTTTAGGTCCAAAATTAGATACCCAATTTTTTTGCTCAGCCCTGCTAAGGGTGATAATTTGCAAAGCTGATTAATTAAATATAAGTATTGTGTTAGTTAGTGATATGTTAGAAACAATTTCCTATTTAGGGAACCATAATTGGTTTCATAACATTTATAAGGATGCGACGTATTCTAAAATGAAATGTTGATTTTAAATAAAATTTGTGATAATCATGGACGTAGATTTTAAGGAATTTTTTTTTGAATTAACTGGTCTTAGGTTATGGTTTATTTATGGTGTATTTTAGATGAGCAAAAAGGGAAAAAATGTTAAAGGTAAAAAAAAAAAAAAACAATTTGCTATTGTTCATGTTCCTCTCACAAGATGGCGGTAATTTTCGTCGATTGAAATAGGTTTTTATCACCTTGGCCTATAGGTATTTGTGATATTAGTATTCATGGATATAATTGTTTATATATATTGAAAATTGTATTGTTTGATTGATTAGAAGCACAGTTAATTTGTACAAGATTAATCTTGAAACTAATTGTACTATAGACAATGATTAATGCCACTAAATCAAGTAAAAATGGATGCGCGGTTGCATCTTCAATAGATGTATGAGGGCAAAAATTTTGTTGCTCTTGAATTTAGAGTTGAGTGGTTGGCGGGAGTGAACATGTGTGTTTGTTAAATTTGCAAAAAACCAAGAGTAGTATAAATGGGGTTTATAGTTGTATACGTGTCGAGTGCAAGAATATGTAGTATTACATGCCCAATGTCATAAAATCTCATCTATATAGAAAGACGTTTGTTAGGGGGAAATTGATATTGGACAAGCCATAGGGAGGTTGAATATTTTGAAGCAGGGGGTGCAAGAGGTTTGTATGGCATGTACAACTTTGGTGATGATAGCTATAACTAATCAAATGAACATGAGTGGCTCTTATGATGCAAATCCGAAGGCATTTTATACTGTCCTTGACTCTTTTGACAACTCTTGCATGAAGAGTGTAACATATTTGAGCATGAAACATCAGTGAAGTTACTTCATGTAAAAATTAGGTCACGACATGTCTCAACATTGTTTTAGTGAAGTGGTTGGTTTAATAAAAGGCACATGTCTTGCTGAAAGTGACGTTCCTAAGAATTATCATCAACTCATAAGAAAATTGAAAGACTTTAAGCATGAATGTCCAGGATATTGACTGTTGCCCAAATGGTTACATGCTTGAAGAAGGAACATCACAAAAATTGGGACGATAACACTCAGGCTGCTACACAAGAGGGGTCTAAACAACCACTTATGACTTCAGAAGAATTGTGGGTTCAAGAAAATCTTGGTAAGAAGGGCCGTGGTCATGGTTTTTGGCATTAAGGGGGTCAAGTTGAAGAAATCAGCTCGAATAATAGTAGCACACCATTCATCAGCCAAACATTTCAACCCTAGAGAGCGTGTACAACTCTTCAACCAGAGTCTCACCCAGCATGAAGAGGCCGCTATCAAAATAGCCAAGAAACAAGGAAAGATTGAGAGCACAATGAAGAAGATTTGGAGATTCCTTAAGGAACAAGCATGAAGCTCTTCCCACCAAGCTAACATGGACTCTGATGAGTAGGACTCCCAAGATGATAGTGAGAGCATTACTTATCTTTCAGATTCTGAGTAGATGTTCTAGCTATAGATTGCAGATATTTGTGATTCTTAATGAACAATTTCAAAGTTAGCATTTTATGTTTGTAGACATTGATCTTTCTTCTATGTCTTGACGAGCATGGTAGTTGCAACATAAAATGAATATCATATATGTTATTTGTGGTGCTTCTTCTATATATCATCAATTTACATATTTATATATGTCAATTTAGAATTTTAGAATGGATAGAAATGTGGATTTATTGATAACTTTTTTTCTAATTTTTTTTTAAAAAATTCTGACATAATTTTCAATGGGCTGATTCCATTGGAAAATTGGTCAGTGTCCTCTTCAGCAATTGGAAAATAGTGCACGAAAATTGTCCAATAAACCATTGGAAATCTCATTGGAGATGCCATCAATGTTCCCAAGGGGTGTCACGTTGTCAGAAAGTCCATCGGGTTTCATTGGACCATATTTTTCGATGACTATTTTTCCAATGGGCATTTCCTTCGGATTCTGTCAGAAAGCTGATTTTTCCTCGGATTTTTCTGAGTTCCTTTCGGAAATTCCGTCGTTACAGGGATGCTTTTTGTACTGTTTGCCAATGGTTTCAAATTTCTCCCTCACTAACCACTAGTTGGATCCAATTGGTGCACTGTGAACTTCCCTATCCTAAGTAACATGGAGATGATTCACAAAGTTGAGTATAGTAGAGATGGAATAGAAAGACAAAAATGGTTGGGTTGGCAAGAAAGTTCAAGCTGGGCTAGCTGAAATCCAGGATGCATGAATAAGCACGATCTACATGGACTGAGGTTAGAAATCAAGCCTTACCCTAGACTAGGTCTGTGGTCGAGGCTGGATGATGAAATTATGGGACTAAGTTTGGCTCAAGTCTAATTTATATGAATCATATGCTTCCATTGGGTTTGAACACAATCTTTGGTTTAACTAGAGTGGGTTGACTCGGCATAACCATGGATGTGGTTGGCTCACACATATATTCTATACCTAAAGAATGAATGCGTGATGTATGAACCATGGACTTGTACATGTGATGCAAGATTAGCTTGCACTCATATGGAATAGTACCCTTAAGGTCTAATGCGCTATATTATAAACTTCTGAGCATAAATGGAATCATGCGAGTATCCTAGACCTAAGGGATGAATGTGCAATGCATGATGCATGGATTCCTAAGGACCCAAGTAGCTCACTTAGTTAGATCATTGTTATCTTATGACCCAACATGAAATCTTAGGGAGTGATAACTAGAATACTTCCTAAGTGGGTTAGACTTAGATTGATGTGAACTGACAACTAATAATGTTGCAACCTAAGATTTGGATGCTCAGCTTACTGGGCATATAAGATGAGAAGCTTCCTAACAGGCCCCACCCATGGCTAGTGCGTGATTGGCATAACCCAGAGAAGGCCTCACAAAGGAACACAATTGGGTTCTGTGGCCCGTAAAGTATTCATGTTGATGGGCTGGGCCAAATGATGTGCTCTGTGATGAACCTAACCAAACCCTTCCTAGACTAACTCAATGACTTGTTTATTAATCTTAAAGGATTAATGCATGGGTCTTGGGTTTAATCAGGTTCACAATCGTCCATATGTAACATTTCAAACATAAGCAAGTCCAACAATACACAAGTTTCATCCGCAGTCAAAAGTTCGATGTCACAACGGGTTTTAGGTAAGTCTTGATGGTCTCCCCTGGCCCATGTCATCCGTGAAATGCATGGTGCAACTAGCTTGTTTGGTTATATCTCTCGACATTAAATGATCTTAAAAGTATGTGTGCTACAAATGTGAAAAACAATTGCAGGCATACTTGGAAATCAAGTGGACCTACTTAGTAGTAATTGCTCTCCTAAAAAGGGGTAAAAAATGGTTTTGCCTGCAAGTGCTTGTTGATGCCCCTATTGGGCATCATCTAAATGTAATATGTTTAATGCAAATATAAAACTTTCAATTTTCTGATTTAATTTTCAAGTCTCACCATCCTAACAAGTTCCTAGTGGAGTCACCACTAAAAAGACCATGATCTGGAGTCACGGGAATGAGCCCCCATGAATAGCTCATCACATTGTGGGGTTGCTTGATTAAGATTTTTATTTGTTTTATTTGCTTTGGGGGAAAAAAAAAGGTGTTATCCAGGGAAAAAAAGAATAAGCAAATAGACCCAGAATCTGTAAAAGTCCTCACCTCAGATAGTATTCATTATTTGACACATGGCCCAGAGATGCTCATGCTCTAATCAAGCCTTACCTAAAACTCATATATTCGATCAACGGTGTTGTTTCGATCAAAAAGCCAAGTTCCCGGTTCAACGTCATATTTTCATGCACCTGAAAGCATTTTCTTTTCGAGATTGCGGGATATCAAAGTAGAGTCGCTAGCATGTTTGTAAAACACACAAAAATAAATTAGTTTTTCTATTAAGCCTTTAAACTGAAGGGACAACCGAAAGGGATGTGGCTTAATAAGGAAAGGATTTTTAATGGTTCTTGAATGATCCTTAGAACCTCTGACTCCATTGGTGTGAACCAAAGGGCGAGGCTTGGGTGCCAAGCGTACAGTGCCTAGATGAGATGCATCCTGACCGCCCTTCAACTCTGACGATCTCTACTAGTCAAAGCAAAAAATTGAAGACTGTGCAAAAAAAGGCATGCAACATATTAATGAATCAGATATAAATTAAAAGGAAAATATTCGTAGCTCATTCCAAATACAGAATCTTAAAACAATAAAATAAAAAATTCAGTGAGCGTGGGTGCTAAATTACAATTACATCTTCTCAATCTTTAAATTTAAATTAATGGACGAACAAAGGGGAAACCCTCAGATTGTCATCTGATTGGCCTGGAAACCAACAGACTTGTGGTGGTTACTTAACTTTAATTTGGCAGAATAAGCTCCTTTTTATGTCTCTTAAGTTCTCAGCTCTCAGATGTGGTCTGTTCTTTCTTTTTTTTTTTGGGGGGGGGGGGGGGGGGGACAAACTCAAAGGGGGCGACCCCCTATTTACAGTGGAAAAAGGATAAGATAGGGCTGGTATCCTTACGTATTGATACATTCAAACTTATAACTAAGTGATATACCTCAATTAAAAAAAAAAAAAAAAAACAACAAGGTTTACATTGGAATCAGGTCGAGTTCTTAGCCAACCCAATTCAAGAACCCAAGGAAGTAGAACATGCACGAGCAACATATACGTACAATCTATGTTGTATCACCCCCATTTATTGAACTTTGAAAAACTTTGAATATTTACACTTATTTCTTTAGCATCTTATCCCTAAAATTATTTGCGATGTAACAAATAAGTCCTAAAAAAAGTAATATGTTCACGATTTGGGTTATCTAGGTTCCTAAGCGGTCCAATGCCTTGGCTCAGGCTGGCTCCAGCACAAGTCCATAATTGCTAAAAGTTAAGGTTAAAATTAGGTTTTATTCTGCTGGGCTTATGCGTGTACAAGCTGAGCTTTAAGTTTCATTATAGGCTTTTGCAAAAATTGGGACACCACTTTTTGGTGTCTACATATTAGGGCCTGTTCTATTTCGTGTTTTGGATAGATAATAGATGTAAGGAGATATAAGGAGCTGTAAGAAACTGTAAGGAGCTGTGAGAAGATGTAAGGAGTTGTAAAGAGATGTAAGGAGCTGTAAAAAGATGTAAAAAGCTGTAAGGAGCTCTAAGGATGGATGTAAGGAGTTGTTGAATTGTTGAAGAGCTGTATAATATAATTTGTTTTACAATGAACGTTTTGGATGAAAAATAATAATATTAAAATAATATACTTATTAAAAATAAATAATTAATTAAGTTAATTACACAGCAATAAAATATATTAATCCCCATAAATTTGGTGAATAAAATTTTGTTCAAGATTTTTTCATATGAACATTAGTTTGATCGAATAAGCAAAGTATAACCCCAAAAAAAATAAACTTTTTTGACAAAATTGAATACAACTCTTCAAATAAATTCCTATTTTAAGTAAATAATTTTAAATATAAATAAATGTATGGTCATCTATAATAATGTATATTTCATGTCAAAATTCAAATATAATTTACGTCGTTATGTTATGTTTTTATGTTTACGTAAATGTTGTATTGATAAGATATTTATAAATTTTGTATATTGGTAGTATCATTAAAAAAAATATACATATTTTTGTAACTACAAAAAATGAATATTATAGAAAATCTATGAGATATAAGAAGATGTATGAAGATGTAAGGAGATGTAAGGAGATGTAAGGAGCCGTAAGGAGATATAAGCTCTTAACTAAATTCTAAAAAACGCGAAATAGAACAGAGCCTTAATGTGATGTTACAATATCACAATATGTTTCGAAGCGGTCTCACAGAAAATGAACTAGATGTATACTTAACAAAGGTATCAAGTTGGTTGCTAGATGGAAAAATTAATATTAAAGGGCATAGTAAATAAATTATAAATTGTAAAACTAATAGATAATGTTTTAGTAAATAAAATGCCCATTTTTAAAATTCTAATGCCATGTTCGATAACAGCATTTTAAGTAACCTTAGTATTTTGATCAAGTTAATATACTAATTAGTCAATTTTACTGTCCGGTTACGTAGTATTTTAACTAGCATTTTAAGTAGTATTTAGCGTTTTAAGCAACGTGCTGAAAAAACTAACAACATTAGCTTTTGGCATTTAGAAGTAGCTTTTTATATTGTTTGTTCAAAAAATATCATTTGAAAATTTTATATTTGAAAATTATTTACATCTTTTTATATCAATTTACATTAATTAGCTAACCCAACAGGTGAATTTACTAAATACATTTGTTTCAACCGTTCATCTAAACAGCTATATGCTAATAACTAAATTAGAAATATTATCAGTTGCCTAAACAACTATCTACTATCTAAACCGTCACCTGTTACCTAAATAATTAATTTTGCCAAACAAAGCCTAGAGCCTTTTTAAATTAAAAAAGGGGAACAATAAATCTACTCGAAACATTATACACCAGGGGAAAAAAAGAAAAGCTTCTTCAATGACTAGCTTACCAAAAGCAAATCATTTGATAGCCTATGCACATAAAATGGTAATTTTAAAAGCTGTGGTTAATGTGTTTTGTTGCGTTCATATGATATAATATAGCATACTGTGAAACTGAATAGGTTGATGTTGTCTTGATAAATGATAAATTTTTATTGATTATCTTACATTTATATCAATACTATATGATTTTTTCTTATTTAATTAATTTAACAATTATAAATTTAAAATGATGATGTCAATAAAATTTTAATTAAATATAATAATGATTATGTTTTATTAACCACATTCAAGCATCAATATTTAATAATTGTTTCTTCATTCAATTCTTTTAATATTATAAACAAAATAAAAGAAGATAATAAATATAAAATTTAATTTTAATTATGATAATGGAGACACTTGTAATAAATTGATCGATTTGATATTTCAATTCTCATAATTCATTCCAAATTTATAGACTTGGGGTTAAATATTAATATGTGTCTCTTTGTTTTGTTAGTTACAGACTTATAACATATAATCAAACTAAAGGGACATCCCCCTTCCTTCATGCCCTGGGCCAAATGACAATAAATATATCCTAAATATAAAAAAATAATTGTTTCTGTTTTTTTGGTTGGGAGGGGGGGGGGGTTTAAAGACTCATGTAACGTATATGGACAACTCCTCTAAGCTAAATGCCAATTGATGAGTCATTAAATATCAAAATTATAGTATTTAATTCAATAACTTTAACAAGTATAAATTCAAAAACAGAGGATAATAATAACTAAATTTCATTTTATATGCAACAATGGAGCTAATTTATAATAACTTTTTATGTACTGCTATATAAAGTTTAAGTTAAGTACTTCATCAAAAGATATTTCCAACTCTTAGCCTTTTTGGTTGAACAAAGATTACTATGACCTTTTTTGTTGTATTTTTGGTCCGAAAAATATGACATCTTCATCTTCACAGTAATCAATCTATGTGCCTTCTCATTCTATGCAAAAGATGGCGACATTGGTGTTTCTATTATTTCCAATATTTGTGCACATATGTAGAATCTTTCTTCCTTATTTTTTAAAAACTAAAACCTGAGACTCACATTTGTGAATTAAGTGTTGTTAGCAAATATTGGAAGAATAGAAAGGTCATTAGCACAAAGTTGATGCTGCTTGATGAAAAGGTATAGCTTCTTTTTCCTTTTTCTAGGAATAGTGATTCAAAGTTTAAAGAACAATAAACCAAGTTCAATTTGTTTCTACTTTTAATGTTTTTTGTGATAATAATATGTTTTCATTTTCCTTTTTGTAGTTATAGTCTAATCATGTCTATACAGTGATAAAGGTTAATTTTACTCATAAATTCTAAGATAACTTTGTGGAGGATTTTATTTATATATTTAATAACTTTGAAGTCCAAAAGCACAAGACATATTTTTAACAAAGCTTTTGTTCATAAATTTTTCCTCAATTTTGGGCTTTAGAAACACACAATTCAAATCCCTCTTGATAGGAAAATCTAATATGTATAATGTATTTATTTGTACTTAGTTGTTAAAAAAAGCTAGAATCAGTTTGAAGATAATGCATACTTGAGTCTCAATTCCTAAATGCTATAATTTATTGATGGGTCCATATGGATATATTTGTAAAATAAATATTGTCATTTAAAGGTCCTTTTACCAGAGAAGAGAAATAGAATATATATATATATATATATATATATATATATATATATATATATATATATATATATATATATATATATATATATATATATATATATATATATATCAAATCATGTATGATAAATACATTTATATACTTCAAAGTTACAATACAATCAACAAATATGTATACCGTTTGGCACTAACATTTTTACGCTTTTTCCCTGTTTTTGGTTTTTTTTACCTTTAAAAAATCAACAAATATGTCCAATGTAAAATGTAATTGTCAATCCAAACATGACAAAAATAAAATTTTTTATGCTCTATAATACCAATTAATTAAATACTATAAAATTTTGACGCATACAGTTGCGAAGCACAGCTGAATGTGACGATCATATTGCGAGCGGAAGCAACCGAAGTGTTAAAACACTGATTATTTAAATGTTGCTCTTAAAGGCAAACTAGTGTTTGGTATTAAGACTTTTAGCAGTTTGTTGTTTTTTTTTTTTTTGGTTTTTTTTTTTGAGTGTTTGGTAACAATAGCTCTTGGCAGAAAAAGAGCGGTTGGAACTGTTTTAGCTATTTTGACCAAGTTAAAAAGTTAAGTAGGTATCTGTAAACATCTGATTGGCCGCAAATAGCTCTTTTTGAAAATGTTATTTCCAGTAGCCTTTTCGAAGAGCTTTTTGTAGAAATGACACTTTGTCCAAGCATTTAAACAAATTATATTACATGCCATTAAATTATATTTATGTAATATTATTTTTTATAAAATAGAAAGAGTGTACACTATTATAAAGTGTTCCTTGAAAACTTATACTAGTAGCATTTGAACCCAATTATATCTTAAGGATTAGTAAAAGTAGATGTATTTTCTTTATTTTTATTTTTTGAGACAAAAACAAACCATTGAAATTGCATTGTCTGTTTTATTGTTTGTATTTTTTTAATCAAGTAGTATACTTTTTCGGTGTAGTTTCTAATTTCATTAGTATATTATATCAAACTTATTTGGTTCTCTCAGCATGATCCTTTATGAATATTTGATATTTATACTTTAAATTATTCAGTCGCCCTTTCGATTATCTAGACAATGAGCTTTATAACTTTTGATATTATGGTTTATATGAATTGAATCAAATGAAGATAAGGTTATTATAAATTTGTATAAATTTCAATTTCAATTTATAAACAAAAAAATCTAAAAAATAACAAAATCATGTTATATAACATTGACATCATTTACATAATTACAAATTGAGAAGAAATAAGATAGACAACAGATACAAGTTACGTAGAAAATAAAGTCTTATCAATGAAGTTTTTCTTCTTCTTCTTTTTTTTCTTTTTTAATTACAAATGAAGTTAATTTATATATATGACAACAATTTAATTCTTTTTTAAAAAAATGATCAATGAATTAAAAATATATTCTATTAAGAAGTAATTTAGAGATAAGGATATAAATGAAAATTTACCAAACATCTTTCTTAGAAATAGCTAACTTTACCAAATAGTTTTTCTTCTTCTTTTTTTTCTTTTTTAATTACAAATGAAGTTAATTTATATATATGACAACAATTTAATTCTTTTTTAAAAAATGACCAATGCATTAAAAATATATTCTATTAAGAATTAATTTAGAGATAAGGATATAAATGAAAATTTACCAAACATCTTTCGTAGAAACAGCTAACTTTTCCAAATAGTTTTTCTACAAACATCTAACTCAAACAGCTAATGCAAACAATTAATACAAATAGCTAACAGTTAACAGTTAATACAGATAGCCAACAGCTAATAACTGTTTGCCAAACAGCGCCTTTATTAATATTTTTAAAATGTTAATAAAATTAACTTTCAACATTTCAAAAATGACGTCTTTCTTTTAATTTTAAAATTCCCATCACTAATTTTGAATTCAACAAATATTTGACTGTCGACGTTTTTCCTTTTTCTTGTTAATTTATGTCTATTAGTTAATCGACAACTTAATTTCCCAAACACCTTCTCTTAAATTGTTTAGCTCTATAATTATTTGCTAACGGTTAAAATAAAACAGTTTCCATGCAACCCAAGAACACTTCTAAATACCTATTATTTTTATTATTATATGTTCTTACATCTATATTTTGATTGAATAACTCTTAATCCGACCACAACTGTGAGTCTGCAAGAGCCTTGTGAATGCAATAATGATGAAATGAGAATATATGTATGAATTTGTCATTCTTTACTTCAAAGTCTCTTGTCTGAGTTCTCCAGGTCAGGGTCTTCCAGATTTTGGGACGAAGCCTGCCTGAGTTCTAATTGCAGCGACAGAGGGGGACCGCTGATTTTTTTTCTTCTTTTTTATTATATTCAATTCAATTTACTTTATTTTTTTTGGTCCGGCTTGAACGTTTGATTAAATTTCTCTCTCTCCATTTTTTTAAATTTTATTTGTAATTGTCACATATCCAAGGAAAACCATTCCTCAAATGCTTCTAGAGGTTGAAATTTTGCATGATCTTGGAGAGTTTTCTCTATTGTTATAACATCAAAAATCTTACTCGAAACCTTCATCATGTACATTTTGCTGACTGAAAATCCCTACAATTTATTTCTCAAAACATTTATCAAATGCTATTGCAATATACTTAATTACGAAAAGCTTGTTATGGTTAATTCATTTTAATTTTTATCATTAAAACCCCCCATTTTTATGGTGCTATCTTTCATATAGTTATGTTATATACTTATATCATATTAGTAAAAATTCGGTATCCATTTTGTTAGTATACTTAGAATAGATGTTGGTAAAAAAAAAAAAAAAGGTAGGTTTCGATTACCTGCAAGCTCTTCATAGTACAACTGTTTCGACAGCGAAACAATCATCGACTATGACCATACACAAGCTATAACTCGTGGGCCTTCCGTGGCCCGAAAGTCAGGTACCAATATTTAGGCCCAAATAAAAATGCGGATTGCAATCACATGTTTTTGTTAGTAGTTGTAATCAATTAGCGGGACGTTTCCCGGTTTGATAAGGGTAGGATGCTTCCGAAGTTCTAAGGATGGCAAGGATTGGGCTCGGACCAATTCCGGTTCGGCAAATTGGACATGTGAACAAAATTTAAAATAAATCTTATTTAAATTACTAACTAGCTAGTATTCTTAATCTCATGTGATGTGCGAAAAAGGTATTCAGGCTGCACTATCAAAATTACTATATATATGAATTATCATAAATAACCTAACAATTTTATCTTAAATTCTAGAGGTTTTGTAATTAAAAAATTCAATGACTTTTTAGATATAATTTAATGACTTTTTAAATTAAGCTAAAACATAGAAATAGTTATGTATTTAGCTTTTAAAAATAAATATCATATATGGACGTATCTATGAAGAGTAATCTTACCTATAAAATATGAATATCAGCAAATGCTTCTAAAAGAACAGGATGACGATCACTTGCACAGGTAGTATTATCTTGAATATATAGGATTCATAGATATTGTTATTTTATTGTATCTAACATTTAACACTTAATGTTTATGTTTATATTTATGTTCACAGAAAAGGTAATATATCAAAAAGTCAATCTCTACTTGATATTATTCTGTATTATTACTATTAATGTAATAATGGTATGAGATGGACGGATAAATATTTTATAAGTTAATAAATCATGAAGTTAATCTCTGTATGTTAGTATTCGATATTATTACTATCAAAATAATGATTTTGAGATATGAATGAGTAAATATTGTAATACAATCTTTTATTATGTGTATGTTTTTTTTTTTTAAAAGGGAATAATAATAATAATATTGGAGTCAAAATCTTTTTATATGTAAATTATTCAAAAAAAATTAGAGAGAAAAAAATAATAATATTGGATATCCTAAATCTTCTATTATATTTTTCATATGCTTCGATTTAGTTTAGGAGTTAATGCCAAAATTGTGAGAGTTTGTCATATGGGTCAGGATAGAATGAGTAGCTAAAGAAGGTCTTTTAGATTGATTCACTAGCATTAAGTTGGTTAGGTGTGAGCCATGTCTAGCCGCAAAAAAACCATAAAGTCTTCTGGTAAGACTTCGAGAGCATGAGATCCTTTAGAATTAATCACTCAGACATCTGCAGGTCCACGAACATGAAAGCACATCATGGGGCCATTTATTTCATTGCTTTTATAGATTATTATTCAATATATATGTGTACCTATTATCTCGCCACTATGAAACACTTGATGCATTCAAATGTTTCGTAGCAGAAGTAGAGACTCAATTAGAATGAAAAATTAAAACTCATTGTACTGATCGAGATCGTAAAGATCTCTCTAATATGTTTAAAGAGTTTTGTGAAGAGAAATGTATACGAAGACATCTAATGATTCCATACACCTCGGAACAAAATGGTGTTGCTGAGCGCAGGAGTCGCACATTGCTTGACATGGTTAGATGAATGATTAGGGATGGGCATGGGGCGGGTTTGGGGCGGGTTCGGCTATACCCGCACTCATACCCATTTTCAAAAGTCATACCCATACCCATCCCCATACCCATCGGGTTTTAGATGGTTGTACCCATACCCATACCCATCGGGTTTTTTGGGTTTGCGGGTTTTATTCGGGTATATATAGAGAGCGCAAAGTGTCACTCATATTCAATCCATATTTGTATACACGGTATATTTGATTAGCAATTTTAAGCGACGGTACTAAAATTCATGTCGGATAAACTCACAGAAGTTAAAAATGTAAAAAAAATTAATTTTTCATTTCTAAATAAATAAACAATTTATACTTAGAGTTTCATGCCAAATATTTATTTTTGAATTTTACCGTATTGTGGTCCCCTTTTTCGAGCAAATCGGGTACACAATCGGGTACGGGTTTTAAGAATCCATACCCATACCCATACCCATTTTCAAACGCAATACCCATACCCGCCCCATACCCATTTTTTTAACAAGTTTTCGTACCCATACCCGCTATAAATGGGGCGGGTTCGGGGTGGGTTTTTTGGGTTCGGGTGTAACTCCCATCCCTATGAATGATGGCATATGCTAACATCCCAATTAGTTTTTGGAGGAAACTGCTACTTATGGCAGCCTATGTCCTTATCCATGTGCCAAACAGGAGTATATGAGTTATGACTTGGTAAAATGCCATCATTGGACCAATTACGCCCATGGTGTTCGACTACTTACGCCCATGGTGTTCGACTAACTTTGTGCAAAACCCAACGGACGAACATGTCACACTTGGTCCAAGAGCTGCCAATATGGTATTCATAAGATATCCCACACATTCCAAAGGATATGTGTTACGTAAAAAATCATGCATTGTTTTAATAATTATTTTGATTATATTATATATAGTATTTCATCTAATTTACTTTATTTTATATGCTTTTTAGATTAAACATTAATAAAATAAAGAGGAGAAGAGAAGACGTCGAAATTCGGATTTCACATGCTAGGCTATCAAGTTGGTCCAAAAATAATGATTTATGGAAAATATTATTTTTATAATGATTTATTTGGGCTAGGGTTACAAGAGTATTACTCGTAGTTGAAGAGAAGTTAGAAGATTTGGAAGAGAAGGAGTCTAAGAAAAGTCCTAGTAGGTAATATTATTAAAACCCTACCCCACCCTCTTCTCCTCCTCATCATCATCTTCAGCATATCATCCCATCTCATGGCAGCCAAGCTTTTCCATCTCCCTCCCCACGCCTCACCTCACGACCCTCCATTATCATCTTCTTACATCACCATAATCACGGCAATCTCCTACCCATCACCTTCTTCTTCCGCGCCTCCTATCACGCTTCTCATCCCATCAATCATCCTCACGCCTAACCTTTAACCTACGCAGCCTCTGCCATAAAACCCACGGCTGCTATTTTTCTTCAATCTCCACACCCCAATGCCACATCCTTACCTCTTCATGCCACTTCTTCTTCCTCACCAAGTAGTATTGGGTTACACTCTTTTTTATTTTTTTAAATTTTGTTTGTATTCTATTTTGCTAGGTTACAAACATGAATTATTTGGGTAAATTTTGTGATTTTATTTTTAATATGAGTGAGTAATTCTCTTATGTTTAGTATAATCTATTTGAAACTATACTAAATTAATTATTTTGAAACAAGTTTCATACTTTATTGTCTAGTTAATTTTTATTCATGATTCTATAAGATTAGTGCTTATCGTTCATGATGTTCGTATTATGTTAACAAAGATCATAGGGTGATACTAATGTTTAAAAGACTATAACTTTTACGTATTAAAGCCTTTTAAATTATCATATGAATTCGTAGATGACTCAAACCTATATCTTTTAATTAGGTAATCGTTATAGATCTTTGTTAAATCAGTTTGCTAGTAAATTGATTACAAGGCATTAGATGATGTTTTTCTAATACGTAATGCTCTAGTTTGATTAAATTCTTGCTTTGGTGTAAGGGTTTTCAAAATTAGTAGGGTTTATATTAGGGCTAGACCTAAGTAAACTATAATATAAGGAAAAACGGGGAAGATCCGCTGGTAGGTGTCTTCTACAGTCTAACTCATAGATAAAATTGATTTGTGTGTTGATGATAAATAGTAATTTGTATGATGGATATAGATTATGCTAAGCATTTTTCATAAATTTGGTATCTTTGATAATTATTTGTTGCGTCTTAGTTAATTTGTTTAGTTCGTCAATTTTTATTCTTCAATTATTAGCTTTGATATAAATTTCGTTTAACCCCCCCCAAAAGAGAGTCTTTTAGGAGTGTCTTGGTAATATTAGATCAGTTAGATTTTGATTTTTAGTGTGATTGTAATTTTCAGATTTAATTTATATTCTGTTTTGCCGCTTAATTATCGGTTTGTTAGAAATTAGGTTAAAAATAGTTCCTTTTGTGTTTTTTCAAGTTTTAATCCATCCTAGGGTTTATATAGTGTCTTATTCTACCGCTATTTAATTTCAAAAGTTTTGGGAATTATTTGATAATTTTTCAGAATTATTTCGTGAATTGGATATGTGCAGGTTTTTATTTCAATAAGTCTGAAAATTACGTTTTTAATTTTTGTTTCATGTTTTTTTTAGGTCCTGTTAAGTCCAAAAAATTACATCCTAAAATCTGGGCAATTTTTTATTTGTTTTTGTATTTATATTAGTTCAATTTATTTTTCTCTAATTTCAGATTTTATTTTTGCTTGCATTTCTGGAGTTAATTTTCTGTTTTGATTTTTCTAAATTTAATTATATATAATTTTGGGGTTATAAATTATAAACTTGCAGAATATTAATTTGGATTACTTTTTGTAATTCTTAATATTAATTTTCTGCTTGTTATTTTCTGTTTTAATTTTTAGTTGAATATTGTGTTATTATTTCTGTTTTTATTTTCCGGATTATTTAGGATAGTTATTTACTGTTCTATTTCTAGAATTAAATTTAGAATATTTAGGAGCAATATTAAGTATTTTTCCAGATTTTTATTTATTAAATTTGATTTATTTTAGAAATACAAAAAGAAGAAGCAATAAATTAGAGTGGTAAAATCATTTGGAATTAAACTAGCTTTCCGACATAATCTTTCCTTGTGGGATCGATCCCTACTTTCCTATGCTATAAATATTATCTATAAATCGAAGTAGTGGTTAAATTTGTAGCTCTATGACAAGCTTCGTAAATTTTGGCACCGTTGTCGGGAAAAAAAAATAAAATCGTTAGTTTACTTCTATTTAGTATTACTACTTTTATTGTTTTGTTTTAACTCTAGTATTTTATTTTTGTAGTTGCTGTTAATTTATGAAATTAAGGAGTGGAAATGAGATTGGAGAAGACAAGGAGCAAACATTGAAAGCTAAAAACAAAGAAAGTTATCCTGAACTAGTAAGTCTTAAGATTAAAGAGGTAAGAATGAAGACTCTTCGGGACCTTACTGCCCCTAATCTAGAAACCCAACCTTTGTCCATTACTTATGCTGCATTAGATAAACCTCTAAAACTGAACTCTGGATTCATCAATCTATTACCTAAGTTTCATGGATTAGCTGGAGATGACCCTTACCATCATATTAGTAAATTCCTTATTACATGCTCTGCTATGGTGCCTGAGGGGATTCCTGAAGACCAAATTAGGTTGAGAGCTTTTCCTTTTTCTTTGCTTGGTAATGCTAAAGATTGGTTGTATTACATGCCTGCTGGATCTTTCTCTACATGAACTGCATTGCATAAATCATTTTTAGAGAAATTTTTTCCATCATTGCGAATTGGATCTATTAGGAAGGATATATATGGTATCAAACAAATGAATGGGGAAATTTTTTGTGAGTATTGGGAAAGATTTAATGAACTGTGTGCTAGTTGTCCCCAACATCAAATAACTGACCAGTTGTTGATTCAATATTTTTATGAAGGGTTGCTTCCTATGGATCGTAATATGGTCGATGCTGCTAGTAGGGGGGCCCTAGTTAATAAGACTCCAACAGAGGCTAGAGATTTATTCAATTTAATGGCCTAAAATACTTAGCAGTTTAGTCCTAGGGAGTCACAAATTAAAAGCGTTAATAAGATTGGTTCCAGTTCATATGTAGAGAGTTAGTTATCTCACATTACTGCTATGTTAATAAGATTGTTACTGGGGGAGTACAAAAAGCAGTCATATGTGGCATCTGTTGTCTAGAAGGGCATCCTACTGATGCTTGTCCTACCCTTCAAGAGGGAAATATTAATGCTGTCTATTTTGACCAAGGTCAAAGGAGGTATGATCCATATTCTAACACTTATAATGAAGGATGGAGAGACCATTCTAATCTTAGGTATGACCCTAAAACCAATCTACTTGGTTTTGACCAAACATCTCGTCAACCTTCTAATCAAGATAGGACCAACTTCCTACTAGAACAAGTCCTTAACAAGATAGATGATAGGTTCCAGATTATGGAGACAACTCTCAAGCAGGTTCAAGAGAGACAGACTACAACTGATATCATAGTTAGCAACTTGCAGGCTCAAATGCAAAATAGGTTACCATCTTAGCCTTACCATAACCCTAAGGAGAATGTTAGTGCCATAACACTTAGAATTGGGAAGGAGTTAAAAGAACCTAGGAAGAGTAGAGAATTAGAACCTGAGTTAGAGGTCACAGGGGTTGAACCAGAGTTAAATACAGATTCTAATCTAACTACTAAGGAAACAGGTGAGAAGAAAAGAGAACGTTTTAAGCCAATTCCACCCTTTTCTAGTAGATTTTGAAACCCTACCTCTAAGGTGAATGAGGCTAACCAAAAGATCTTAGAGACATTTAGGAAGGTAGAGATCAACATACCTCTCCTTGATGCCATTAAATAGGTGCCTCGTTATGCTAGGTTCTTAAAAGAATTGTGTACTACTAAAAGAAAGTTAGTAGGGAATGAAAATGTAAGTGTGGGGGAAAATGTGTCTGTAGTTTTTCAAATGAAGCTCCCCCCTAAGTGCAAAGACCCAGGTATGTTTTCTGTTCCTTGTAAAATAGGAAATCTTTACTTTAAAATGGCTATGCTTGATTTGGGTGCTTTTATTAATGTTATGCCTATGTCTGTTTATGACAAATTGAACTTGGGAGAGTTAAAGAAAACTAATATAATGATTCAGTTAGCTGATAGGAGTAGTATTTATCCAGATGGAGTATTAGAGGATGTCTTAGTCCAAGTGGATGAACTTGTATTTCCTGCTGATTTTTATGTGATGAATATGGGTGATGCATGTTATGATATTCCCATCTTACTTGGTAGGCCATTTTTGAAAGCAGCTAGGACTAAAATTGATGTGCGTGAAGGAGCATTAACCATGGAATTTAATGGCGAAGTGATTAAATTTAATATTTTTGATGACATGAGATTTCCTGCTGATGTGAATTACGTGTATGCACTTGACGTTATTGGTGAGTTGTCCCGAGATATTTATGACTTGTCTCATGAACATGAATTGTTCACTATGTTTACTAAGAGTCTTGATCATACTGAGTTCCAACAAGTGCCATACCAGGTTAATGATAATCTAGCTGATGTGATAGGGTCTTTATTCCATTTGCAAGTGCATAATGAGCCTAACAAGCTTGAATTGCCTGAAAATCATGCTAAATTACTTCCCTCTAGCATTTCACCCCCTCAACTGGAATTGAAACCGTTACCTGATAATTTGAAGTATGCTTATTTGGGAGAGAATGAGACTTTGCCTGTCATCATCCCCATTGCACTTACCTTTGACCAAGAGGAAAAACTTGTTAAGGTGCTTACTCATAAGGTTTCTACTAGTTATCACCCCCAAACAAATGACCAAGCTGAAATCTCTAATAAAGAAATCAAGGATATACTTAAAAAAGTAGTTAGGCCAGACAGGAAAGATTGGAGTCTTAGGTTAGATGAGGCTCTTTGGGCTTATAGGACTGCATACAAGACCCCTATTGGTATGTCACCTTATAGGTTAGTCTTTGGGAAGCCATGTCATCTTTCTGTTGAGATAGAATATAAGTCATATTGGGCTGTGAAGCAATGTAATCTTGACTATGAGTTAGCAGGAAGAGAACGTAAATTACAGTTGCAGGAACTAGAAGAGATTCACTTGGAAGCCTATGACAATTCAGTCATTTATAAAGGTAAAGCGAAAGCATTTCATGATGCTAAACTTGTCAGAAAAGAATTTCAGGTAGGTGAGAAAGTGCTATTATTCAATTCAAAATTGAGACTCTTTCTTGGTAAGTTAAACTCTAGATGGCTAGGACCTTTTATGGTAGTAAAGACTTATCCACATGGTGCTGTTGAGATTAAATCCTTTGCTACTAATAAGATTTTCAAGGTAAATGGTCACAGGCTAAAACACTTTTATGAAGGAGATCAGGTATGCTTAGTGGAAGAGATCCAACTAGAGGATCCATGAGCTGGTTTGTGTCAAGCCAACGACTGTAAACAAAGGCGCTGGTTGGGAGGCAACCCAACGTTTTAGGGAAGTGCCTACTTAACTTTACTTTTACTTTCGTTATTTCTATCTTTTTGTATGCATTAGGGACAATGCATGAATTAAGTGTTGGGAGGTGTATCCTGCATTTAATTCCTGCCGTATTTATTTAAAAAAAAGTTAAAAAAATATTTCTTATAAATAATGCATGATATGAGTTTATGCTAGGCTTACTTGCTTAAAATTTTTGTTTTCTTAGCTATTTATAGTTTATTCTTTTATGAATGAAGATTTCTGAGCATGCTAGCTGTCTTTCAAAGAAGTTTGAGTTGATCCTCATATATCTCTTTAATGAGTAACTGTCATGATTATTCACCTTATTTGATCATGTATTATGTCCACTTCAGAGGCAACAAAGTGGCATAACCAATTTCCTAGACTATTGAATTAGTAGAATAACTCAAAAAAAAAAAGAAAAAAAAAGTGAGTCAAAGTCGGGAATGACAAGTACCCCTTTGAGGCATGTGCTACTAGGTGCTACCCTTTGAGGCAATACTGCCACTGGAAAGCTTGCTTCTCATACTAGTGAGTCAATAAAATAAATAAAAATAATGATGAAAATAAAATGTTTACTCCATCACTTCTATTCGGGTGAGTGTGAGACATGGAGTGTTTTAATTTCTAAGACCCTATATGAGCCTCGAATATGCGCGCAAGTGGAGTGTGAAGAGGGAAAAAAAAAAAGAAGAAAAAAAAATTACAAGGCAAGTTAGAATCAATTTCAATGAGTTATTCTTTCTAGTTCAATTGTCTCTATAGCCATATCGTACTTTAATTTTTCTATCATAAACTTTTTAGACCTCTTGATCGATGTATGCATACTTAAAAGAGATGGATAATTATTGATCTTATTGCATCATTAAGGAAATGTTTGTGAGGTTGATGAAAAAACTCTTTGATGGTAGTTGGGTGTCTAGTAGATATTCACTTGTTGGAAAGAAAACTAATAAATTTTCAAGAAAACTGTTTTTAAAGCAAGTCAATACCTAGTATGAACATCATAGTTATGCATGACTTTATAAGAAAGAAAGAAGGTCAGTTTTTAGGTCGAGTCTAAGATTTCTTTGCACAAGAATATTCAAAGTCTAAGTGTGGGGGAATTTATTAAGTCAAAAATCATGCATTGTTTTAATAATTATTTTGATTATATTATATATAGTATTTCATCTAATTTACTTTATTTATATATTTTTCAGGTTAAGTATTAATAAAATAAAGAGGAGAAGAGAATACGTCGAAATTCGGATTTTACACGCTAGGCTATTAAGTCGGTCCAAAAATAATGATTTATGAAAAATATTATTTCCATAATAATTTATTTGGGCTAGGTTTACAAGAGTATTACTCCTAGTTGAAGAAAATCTAGAAGACTTGGAATAGAAGGAGTCTAAGAAAAATCCTAGTAGCTAATATTATTAAAACCCTACCCCACCCTCTTCTCCTCCTCATCATCAACTTCACCATATCATCCCACCTCACGGCAGCCAAGCTTTTCTATCTCCCTCCCCATGCCTCACCTCACGATCATCCATTATCATCTTCTTACATCACCATAATCACGACAGCCTCCTACCCATCACCTTCTTCTTCCACGCCTCCCATCACGCTTCTCATCCCATCAATCATCCTTACGCCTAACCCTCAATCCACGCAGCCTCCGCCATAAAACCCACGGCTGCTACTCTTCTTCCATCTCCACACCCCCACGCCACATCCTCACCTCTTCACGCCACTTCTTCTTCCTCACCAAGTAGTATTGGGTTACACTCTTTTTTATTTTTTTATTTTTTTGTTTTGTTTGTATTCTATTTTGCTAGGTTACAAATATGAATCACTTGGGTGAATTTTGTGATTTTATTTTCAATATGAGTGAGTAATTCTCTTGTGCTTAGTATAATCTATTTGAACCATGCTAAATTAATTATTTTGAAACAAGTTTCATGCTTTATTGTTTAGTTGATTTTTATTCATGATTCTATAATGATTAGTGCTTATTGTTTATGATATTTGTGTTATGTTAATTAGAATGCATGCTAGTTAGTTTAATACAAATTCATACAATAGTTTAAAAGACTTTAATACGTAAAAGTTATAATCTTTTAAGCATTAGTATCACTCTAATTAATCATGGATGGCTCAAATTCATCTTTTTTAATTAGATAATCATTATAAATCTTTGTTAAATCAGTTTGCTGGTAAATTGGTTACAAGGCATTAGATTTATGTTTTTCTAATATGTAATGCTCTAGTTTGATTAAATTCATGCACTGATCTGAGGGTTATCAAAATTAGTAGGGTTTATATTAGGGCTGGACCTAAGTAAACTATAATATAAGAAAAAACGAGAAAGATTCGCTGGTGGGTGTTTTCTACCATCTAACTCATGAATAAAATCGATTTGTGTGTTAATGATAAATAGTAATTTGCATGGTGGATATAGATTATACTAAGCATTTTTCATAAATTTGGTATCTTTGATAATTATTTGTTGCGTCTTAGGTAGTTTGTTTAGTTTGTCAATTTTTATTCTTCAATTATTAGCTTTAATATAAATTTTGTTTACCCCCCCAAAGAGAGTCTTTTAGGAGTGTCTTAGTAATTTTAGATCATTTAGATTTTGATTTTAAGTGTGATTATAATTTTTAGATTTAATTTATATTCTATTTTACCGCTTAATTATCGGTTTGTTAGAAATTAGGTTAAAAATAGTTTCTTTTGTGTTTTTTCAAGTTTTAATCCATTCTAGGGTTTATATAGTGTCCTATTGTGCTACCAATTAATTTTGAAATTTTTGAAAATTATTTGATAATTTTTCAGAATTATTTCGTGAATTGGATATGTGCAGGTTTTTATTTCAATAAGTCTGAAAATTACGTTTTTAATTTTTATTTCATGTTTTTGTAGGTCCTGTTAAGTCCAGAAAATTACATCCTAAAATCAGGGCAATTTGTTTTATTTATTTTCATATTTATATTAGTTCAGTTTATTTTTCTCTAATTTCAGATTTTATTTTCTGTTTGCATTTTCTGGAGTTAATTTTCTGAATTTAATTATATATAATTTTGGAGTTATAAATTCATAAACTTGCAAAATATTAATTTGAATTACTTTTTGTAATTTTTAATATTAATTTTTTGCTTGTTATTTTCTGTTTTAATTTTTAGTTGAATATTATGTTATTATTTCTGTTTTTATTTTTTCAGATTATTTAGGATAGTTATTTACCGTTCTATTTCCAGAATTAAATTTAGAATATTTAGGAGCAATATTAAGTATTTTTCCAGATTTTTATTTATTAAATTTGATTTATTTTATAAATACAAAGAGAAGAAGCAATAAATTAGAGTGGTAAAATCATTTAGAATTAAATTAGCTTTCTGACATAATCTTTCCTTGTGAGATCGATCCCTACTTTCCTATGCTATAAATATTATCTATAAATTGAAGTAGTGGTTAAATTTATGACTCTACGACAAGCTTTATAATATGTGATGTACGATGAACACCCTAATGGTGGAATGACATAAATAGATTCTCGTAATGTCGACTTTTTTGGGGATAAGTCCCAACTATTGGTAAAATAAAGAAGGGTGTTGAACTGTATGAGTAACAACAAGAGATTCAGTCATCTCTCGATGAGGGGGAGGATTTGAATTCTAACCAAATCATGGAAGATGGTACACCTCCCCTATATGAAAGGAACAGGGGAGACTTGTTTGTTTAGGAGAATCAAGTTCGTCCTCAATCTCCACTTTCTAAAGAGAGTCAACTTGAGAATGAGTTAGTCAACATATTTAGGATCCTACACCTCCAAGGGATAGGGAGAGTGATTTTTCACATGCTCAGGGCCTCACATCTCTTACAAAAAGGACGAGGGATTCCTAATTACCTAGGCAGACAAATAATGAAGGTCCTAGTATCTGAAGGACTAAGCATGGAATACGACGATCTTTTCAAATCAAAGAGGAAATATTCCTTTGTACTTCCTTGGAAGTTGAGGAGTCTGCCTCTTATCGAGAGGTGGTAATTCACCAAATCACAATGAGTGGATGAATGCCATGACGGATGGGATGAATTTAATAGCAAGAAACAAGGTTTGAGAATTTGCTGATCTTCCACCTCAATGTAATTCTATCAAAAAGAAGTGAGTTTCAAGATAAAACATTAGGGAAATGAATTGATTGATAAGTTCAAGGCTTGTCTGCCGGCGAAAGGCTTCACTCAAATTAAGGGTATAAATTACGAAGAGGTATTTTCTCCTGTATCACTACTCCTAGCCCTGGTTGCCAATTTGACCTAAAGTTGTTGGATGTAAAGATTGCTTTTCTTAATGATAACCTTGAGCAAGAGATCTAGATGTACCAACCCATTGGTTATGTATAAAAGAGATAAGAGGACAAGATGTGTCGTCTTAAAAGTTTATATACGGATTTAAGCAATCTTTCAGATCATGGTACTTTAGATTCCATGAAACCCTAACTTTGTTTGGCTTATCCATGATTTTAAAGGACCATTGTGTGTGTTAAAAAAGCAACTGGGGGATTATATTTCTTACCCTATACGTTGATGACATACTGGTGGTTGGGAACAACTTGGAGATGATTGAAGCTCTAAGAAGTGGCTATCCTCTGTCTTTGAGATGAAGGACATGAGTGACGCTAATTATGTCCTAGGTGTGGAAATAATTAGAAATCATCCTAAGAAGCTCTTAGATATGTGCTAGAAAGCATTTATCAAAAAGGTCTTAGAACGATTTCGAATGCATGATTCCAACCCTATGGAGACACCAGTTGAGAAGGGCTAAACCTTGAGTCTTAATCGATGCCTAAAACAAATGATGAAAAGGAGGCAATGAACAATGTCCCTCATGCTAATGCCAAAGAAAGTTTAATGTACGCCACGTTATGTACACGGTCTGACATTTGTATTGCGGTTGGTTTAGTAAGTCGTTACCAAAGTAACCCAAAACTTGCTCATTGGCAAGACGTCAAGAGATCATGTGCTATCTTCGTGGTACAGCTGACTTAGTATTTTGCTATCAAGGATGGGACCTTAAATTGAGCAGATACTCAGATGCCAATTGGGGTAGTGATCCGGATGAGTCTAGGTCAACCTTAGGCTATGTCTTCAATCTAGGTGGGGGGCCATACCATAGTGTAGTAAGAAGTAAGACTGTATAGATCTGTCGACTATGAAGGAAAAGTGTGTCGTATGTAGCCTTGTCATGCAGTAGGTAATGTGGCTAAGGAGTTTTGTTCAGGATCTTAATCTTACTCCTAGAGTCGATGATCCTGTTGGGATGTTATGCGACAAAACAACTACCATCCAATTTCTCTAAGATCCAAAGTTTCATCGGAAGACCAAGCACATTAAGATGCATTATCACTTTGTGTGAAATTTCATAAAGGCAAACGAGGTCGCCATCAAGTATGTAGCCACTAACAAGAAGATTGCTAATCCCATTAACTAAGCTAATTCCTAGAAATACTTTTAAAGCTCATGCATTAAGTCTAGGACTTTGTACAGGTTAGGTTTTTGGATGAATCTTGTTATGTGACTGATACGTTTCTTTTGTAATGAGCATTTAGGTAATAAAGATAGATGTTTCTTTTTCTAAATGTTCATGATTTATTGTTAGACATATCAAAATGTCATACGCTTCTGATTGACCTTGTCAATAGCCTTGACGCTTAAGTAGTGGGTAAAATGAGACTGAATCATATTGGCACTAGGTGTGCTATAGGGATTACTCATATTGGAAGTGCATGAATAAAATCAAGGTTGCCATAATCGAACCGGTGAGTGAACTGATGAAGCTAGCAGGTCATTAGTCAAATCGGCTAGACCGAACTTCTGAATTATTCAAATTAACAACTATTCGTAAATATTTGGATACTAATTTATTAAATTATTAGCTTTTAGACTAATAAATACAAAGTATTAACTATGAAAATTTAGTAAGTTTTTAAATAATAAGTAGTTCATCTACATATTCTTACGGTTTTTTTAATATCTGCTTTCAACTTAAAAAATATTATTATTTATTTTGGAAAATAAATTAATAAAAAATGCACCCACAATTTATTTTGGGTTGATAATATATTAGTAATTTATTATATTAAGCGTCACAATAGAGAAGTTTAAAAAATAAAAAGGAAAAGTAGTCGAACAAATCTACTTGGTTGAAGACAATGGGGGAACCTTTATTATATAACAAAAAAAACGAAGTGGGTTAGTAGCACAAATGTGTGATTACTTTGGTGGTTGAAGTGGGTGAAGAGTGCACTAAATCAATAGGAGGCGGAGGTGCGTGGTTTGAATTTGCCTACTCACACTTGACAAATGTCATTTTTTTTGTGAATGTGTCTTAACCCAGAAAAAAAGCAGGTGATCATCGGTTTGGGCATCTGATTTAATCAGAAAAACCATGTGGTCTGACCGATCTTTGACTAGTTCTTGACCGGTTCGTTAATACAACGGTTTAATATCAATAGTTGGACACTATGATCTGGTTCCCGCTGAATCGTCGGACCTACTGGTCCGGTCTGGTTCTGCACCTTAGTAAGTCAATCTAAGATGAGAATCAAGAGAGTCGAAAATGAAATATGATTTCATATTAAAGTCTTAAAAGACGAGTCTTGAGTGTCAAGATTAACATTTAGTATATTGATCTAGTGACTCAGGTTAGATTTTTGGCTGAAAATCTAGATTGGCAATTCGCATGGCATATTAAGTGACGAGTTTAGCTAAGTGGGAGCCCTACTATGACAGACATTTCATACTGTGTATGCTTAAATGACGACCTATTCATAAAGTGACAATTGACTTCCTTATCGTTTGTCACTATGTGACCCTATGAACTGTTAGAATATGTGAATATTCTAGAAATCCCTTAATTTGTGCTTTCCTCTTTATTTTAGGATGCTATCTTTGATTAGATGATCTTGTAATTATTTCCTTCTCTAAATTCAGTTGGTAGACTTGTATATAACTTCCTGTAGCATCAGTTTTGACATAAACTCAATATAATATTTTTCTCACATCAACTTTCATGGTATCAGAGCATTATTATTATTAAAAAAAGGCAAAAGAAAAGGAAAAGGGTAAAGGAAAAAGGGGCATGAGAGAGAAAATCATCCCCACAGGCCTCAACCAAACTCTTCGTCCTTTCCTTGCGTTTCATTTTCCTCCATTTCACGCTACTAAGGGGATCTCTAATTCTCCTTCTTTTTTTCTTCAAATTTCCAACATTTGTGCTCAAATTGCTTCCTCATCCATCAACTTACAGCAAGCTTATCTCAATTTGAGATTTTTCTCAGATAACCTCCAGGAATCAAACGGGTCGGAATTCTGTTGCTGAGTGTGTTTTTCTCAGTCGATTGCAACGATATTTCTTTTGCTATCTCTGCAACGGACTCTTATTAAGTCATTTTCGGGTAAAATCCATTCTTAGTTTTTTTTGAATATGCTAATACCTTAAGGTTAGATCTTCAATTGCCTGCTTTTCTTTTCTCAAAATTTAAAGCAAGATTGTGCCCAGCAGCTCTCTAATTCTTTCTAGTTTTGCTATTTGTCAACTATAGCAATGGAAAAATTAAATGTCGTCCAACCTATTAGAACTATTTTCGATGGTCTGAATTATCCAATTTGGTCTCAAGAAATTTCCAGTTTTCTAAAGGGTCGAAAATTATGGCGAATTATTTTTGGTGATATTACTAAGCCCACTAAACAAAAAGAAGAGGATGACAATAAATTTCTGGAAAGGCTTGAAAATTGGGATTGTAAGAATCATCAAATTCTCACTTGGATTCATAATGCTTCGACTCCATCTATTAAAAACCATTTTGCCCTTTTTGAGACCGCTAAAGATGTTTGGGATTTGTTGGCTGAGAGGTACTCTACCACTAGTATTGTTCATAGGTATCAACTGTCGGAGACTCTTCGCAATATGAAACAATTGTCTAGTCAGTCCATCAATAAGTTCTTATCACAGATGCAGGCTGTTTGGGACCAATTATCCTTGTCTGAACCATCATGGGAAAATGCTAAGGATGCTGAAAATTTTTTTAAACATCGAGACGATCTGTGAGTCTTGTAATTTCTTATGGCACTTACACCTGCTTATGAACTTGTTCGTGCTTCTGTGCTGCAGTGGGGCTTTCTGTGTACGCTTGAGAATATTGTGTCCGAGTTGCTGTCAGCGTAGACTCGTCTTGCGATCATGAAACCTCCATCTACTGGCATGCCTATCAATACCAACACTGTCCTAGCAATATCATCTTCCTCTATAAAATCTGAGAAGAGTTGTAACTACTGCAGATGACCTAGGCATGTGATATCTAAATGTAGGAAATTGTAATATAAGAATAATAAGGCTCAGAGCAATGTGCCCGTAGGTAAACCACATCATCGTCAAAGTCATGTAGCTGGGGCAGCCATTGAAGAATCATCACCAACCTTCTCCTTAAGTGATCTTGAGAGTATCTTAAAGCAACTTGCTGCAAGCTCTTCTACATCATCATCTGCCCAACCTACTGCAGTCTCTTCAACTCTCTCAGTCACCCCAGGTATCTCACATTTATGGTTCTTTGACTCTGGCTATTGTAACCATATGACAGCGTAATCTAGTTCTTTTGTCTTAAGAACCACCCCTGGTCGAGTTTCTTCCATTCACACCGTTGACAACTCAAAATTGCATGTTAGTCATACTGGTGCTATATCGATGCCAAGCTTATCTCTGCCTAATGTTTTTTTGGTTTCTTGACTCACATTGAATCTTATCTCTGTTGGTCAGTTATGTGAGCTTGGGTTTATGGTGACATTTTCAGATCATGGTTGTCTTGTACAGGATCCACAAACGAGGGAGCTCATTGGGACCAGCTGTAGAGTAGGTCGTTTGTTTGAAGTTGCTTCCTTCAAGTTCCATCTATGCCAGTTGCTTGTTGTGCTACTACTGTACCGCAAGCGGCACTCTAGACTTGGTCATGTCTCTATTTCCCGCTTACGTGCATTGGTCTCTGGTGGTGTTTTAGGTCAAGTTGATGTTACTTAAAATAATTGCCAAGCTTGCAAGCTAGCAAAATTTCATGCTTTGCCTTTTAATAATAGTGATTCAATTGCCAAAGTTCTATTTGATCGTATTCATTCTGATATTTGGGGTCCATCTCCTAACCCTACAATGGGAGGATCACGTTACTTTGTGATATTTGTTGATGATTTCTCCCGATATACATGAATTAACCTCATGAAAAATAGGTCTAAGTTACCTCAGATCTCCAATAGCTTTGTTGCAATGGTTTTAACTCAAAGAAAATCAAAATTTTTCGTTCAGATAATGAACAGGAATACAGGGAGAAAAGCTTTATGAAATTTCTTACCGAAAATGGAACTATTTTACATCATTCATGTCAATGGACTTCTCAGCAAAATGGTCGAGCAGAGAGAAAGCACAGACGTATTCTTGAAGTTGTTTATGCCTTGCTTATTTTTGCTACTTTTCCAAAATCTTTCTAGGGTGAGGCAGCTCTTACTACAGTCTACACTATCAAACGCATCCCTCTCCTGTCATTGAGCATAAGTCCCCTTATGAGCGCTTGAATGGTTCTTTACCAAACTATGATGTTCTTCGAGTTTTTAGATGCACTTGCTTTGTGATGTTGTAACCCCATGAGCGAACCAAGCTGGAGCCATGAGCACGATTGTGTTGCTTCCTTGGCTATGGTATTGAACAAAAAGGGTATTGTTGTTGGGATCCTATATCTAAGTGACTTCGAATATCTCATCATGTTGTCTTTTGGGAACATAAAATGTTCTCCACACTCTCTGCCTTCTAGATATCAAGGTCTGAATCCTCTTATTTCACTGATAATGGTATTGATCTTTTCTGGTGATACCCTTGTGAAGCTTCTGATAATACACTTGCAAAAGCTTTACCATCTTCTACTGAAGAACAGAATGATCCTTTTACTTATTCTTCTCATGTACCATTGCAATCAGTGGATTCTCATGAGGAAAATGACACTACGCCGTTCCTCTCGAGTCAGCCAACCACCTTCTCATTTTCAGGACTATCATTATTATTCTGTGGTTGCAGCCATCCATGAACCTAGTACATTTCGGGAAACTCAGGGTGATCCCAAATGGCAGAATGTAATGAAAGATGAACTTCATGTAAGACACATACATGGGACTTAGTAGACCTTCCACCTGGAAAAACTGCCATAGGTTGCAAGTACGTATACCAGGTGAAAACTAGATCAGTGGTTTAATTGAAAGGTTCAAGGCTCGTCTTGTCATGAAGGGGTACAACGAGGAATATGGAGTTGATTACAAAGAGACATTCACACCTGTTGCTCGTCTTACGTCAGTAAGGAGTTTGCTAGCAGCAGCGGCGGGGAAAAAATGGCAACTATTATAAATGGATGTCAAGAATGCATTTCTCAATGGTGATCTGTCAGAGGAAGTCTACATGAAGCCTCCACCAGGCTATGCTCATCCTCCAAACAAGGTTTGTCAATTATACCGAGCCTTATATGGTTTAGAACAGGCTCCACAAGCTTGGTTTGCCAAATGTAGTTCTACGGTTCATCGCTTTGGTTTTCACTCCAGCCCACATGATAATGCCCTTTTTATTCGACATACAAATAATGGATATGTTCTCTTGTTATTGTATTTGGATGACATGATAATCACAGGGGATGATCTACAAGAAATTGAAGACTTCAAAAAATTTCTCAATCGAGAATTCAAAATGAAGGATCTTGGATTACTAAACTACTTCTTAGGACAGGAAGTTTCCTCTTACACGAAGGGCTACTACATGTCACAGGCAAAATATGCTTGTGATCTTGTATCTTAAGCTGGGCTGATAGATGACAAAACAACACCTTCTCCTCTTGAGGCTAATGCTAAATTCTCATCTAAAGATGGCTCACTGTTGAAGGATGCAACGTTGTATCATCAACTAGTTGAGAGTTTTGTTTACCTTACTATTACAAGACCTGACATCGCCTATGCAGTCCATTTGGTGAGTCAATTCATGGTAGCACCTCACACTACACATTACGCTTTTGCACTTCGAATCCTCCATCATATCAAAGGCACACTATTTTTAGGACTTCATTTCCCTTTTAGCTCTTGTTTAGACCTAAAAGCCTACTTAGATTAAGATTGGGCAGGTAATCTTACAAATCGGCACTCTACTACCGGATATTGTTTCTTTTTGGGAGACTCTCTAATCTCAGGGCGCAGCAAGAAACAAACGCTAGTTGCATGTTCTAACACTGAAGCAAAGTATCGTGCTTTTGTAGATACAACATTTGAACTCATGTGGCTACGTAAGTTATTGAAGGATATGGGTATATGGCAGCATTCCCCAACAGTAATTTATTGTGATAATTGGAGTGCCATCCAAATTGCTCATAATGATGTCTTCCATGAACAGACTAAACATATAGAGGTTGATTGTCACTTCATTAGACAATATCTTCTGCAAAACAACTTGTCACTTGTTTTTGTGTCTTCCACTGATCAAACTGCTGATATATTTATCAAATCTCACTTGCCAGGCAGGTTTCATCAAGTAGTATCCAAATTCTAAGTTGACTTCTTCTATTGTAGCATCTTGAGTTTGACGGGGGTGTTAAAATAAGTGAATATTTTAGAAATCCCTTAATTTGTGCTTTCCTCTTATTTTAGGATGCTATCCTTGATTACATGATCTTGTAATTATTTCATTCTCTAAATTTAGTTGGTAGACTTGTATATAAACTTCCTGTAGCATCAGTTTTGACATGAACTCAATATAATATTTTTCTCACATCAACTTTCATGAACGATGAGCCTTCGAGTTAAAGCTATGATATACAGTCAAAACTTCGAAGCTTGATGATGCTACCTTAATGTATTTCTTAAAGGCCATAAGGTATACAGTCCAACGAGAATACGTTAGGAAAGCAGCTAAGTTGAGATGAAATATCATAAGTGTTTACGAAAAACTATCCATTTTCATCATATCAGCCCGGACAATTATATTGTGTATATATTTGAATGATATATCACATGGTATAAAGGGATTCGAAATGCCACTGGTGATCATTAGGATGATGTATTGTATTTCTTAAAAGTGTTATATATATTAGTTAGATAGTGACTTAATATAACATTATTAGTTACTTTCTGATCGCACGCCATATTTTTGGTACGAAGCGTGAAGATTTGTGATTCGTGGGAAGTATGTGATTTGTGGCTTGCATAGCCAAGTGAGAGCTAATGGCCGACCCTAATATAATTAGGGCTGATGGCCACTTAGCCGCTTAGTGACGGAAACCCTAATCACCCCAACCTATATAAAGAGGTCTAGGGAGGTCGATTAATAATACCAAAAACATAAAGAGCTCTAAATCTCCTCCTCTTCTCTCTCACGGCCTCCCAGCAGTCTAGTAGGACTCATGTTTAGGACATAACATCCAAGGTGACTCTAATAGCCGCCTCTTAGCGATCTTCAGACTACGTACAACAATTCTGACAACCTATTCTGCATTAAGGTCAATCATTTATTTTTCCAACATTTGTAAATGTTGAGAAAGTGAAATGATGATGGGATCTAGAACATAAAAAAGGAATATGTGTAGTTAGAACAAACTAATGGCCGAGGCAGCTTGAATGAAAATGTGGTTTTTTTAAAATAGGTTTTATATGAGATTGTCTCACCAGTTAGGATTTAGCCCGAGAGAGACATTTTATGGTGAACTTTGACGAATATAAGGGGGACTAGTAATTCATTCAGAGGTGATTATAAAGAAAGTCACAAATTTCATAAATTATTGGTTGCCTTTGAATTATCAGTCATCTTAAAATCTTCAAAGTTTTACCACTAAAAGAATCTATCTTATTATAAATCTTATGTGATACTTATCACCCAAGAGTTTGTGTTATTTGATTGCTCATATGTAGATCGGTTGGTTTTAAGGCCGGATGCATTTTTCGTATGGTTTAATATTGAGAATGAGATAAATATCAAATCTTCAATTCAGTGCTAGAGGAGACTTTAATTTGCGCCAGCTCTATGTTAAAATTGAATCCATTTTCTGGAGAAACAAGCTCACAGTTTATCCTCTGGCAATGGGAGCTACATGTATTATTCAGATATTGTATGAAATTAGTTTTAGGCATGCATGGAAAAATTCACTTTTTCGCCTGCAGCTTCTACTCGATGATAAGAGGTACAAAAATAAAATAAAATTGATGGACAATTATTTGGTAATGTAATGATGTAATTTCCACTCTCTATTTATTGCCTCCACTGCATCCATCTTTCTAGCTTCAAGTCGGCTTCAAATTAAACCCTACAAAACAGAAGAAACAAACCAAGCGTTGTGTTAATGATACGTAAATGAACATAATTGCCATTAGACGAGCAACCATAATTAAAAAGAAAGAATAATCCAACCTATAGAATTTGACAATCAGTCTGGAAAAAAAAAAAAAAACACGCTTACTGCTCGTAGTCGATGATAATTTTGCCCTCAGCAGGGTCAGCAATGGCGGAGAAGGCTTCTAGAGAGAGGTCAAAGCCATTAGCGGCGCAGCCAGGGCACAAGTCCACAACCTTGACTGTGACACTGCCGCCCCTACAAGGTTGCGCAACGCCAAGGTTCGTGCCGCTCACACAGGTGACTCGGTACATGCTACCGCATGCTGCCTTGTTTTGGAAGATGTCCGCACTTACGGCTGCTATCATCGTGCCTTGGTTGTCATTTCCATAGCATGATGATGCTACAATTCAAGTAATTCAAACGAGAAAGGTTAAGTCCAAATAATTAAAAGCAAGTGTCATACGTATAACTATCGAAGTAGTATTTAGTAATCTAATTTAATTTCTTTCAAGGATAAAAAACACTTAAAATCACAATCGGGGCATCCATTTGAAACTCGTATTGCATTTACTTACGATAGTATTGTGTATAGTATGTTGCAACTCCTTGTATGCCGAATGCAACTGAGGCAAAAGAAGCGAAAATCGTCACCATGATCATAGCACGTACAAGGGCAGCCATCTTTGTATATTTTTTCCTTAATTGACTTATGGAATAGGGGAAAAAACTAGGCAATCTTTGTGTGTATGATTTTTGGCTTGCTTTACACATAGAAGAGCATGAGCTATATATAGGGGAAATGAGGGCAACAGCGGGTCATAGCAGGCATCTTGGCCGCCCAGGAGACTGAATTTTTTTTCCACAAAAAATTAGGCAGCGTAGAGAGTTCTTCTTAGGTATTGGAAAAATAAGATTTCTAGATGTAGATTGGTGGAAAATTCTAACTTACAGTACTGTCATGCGTTGACGAAGATTAGTAGTCATCTTTAGTTTTGGATCACCCAAATTTGTTGTGGAAAAAAGCATTTTTGTAATTTTTTGGGGAAAGATAAAACATTTTTGCATTTGAATATCTTCATATATAATTTTAAGACCAAATTAAAGATCATTGACGATCCCATGCAACGGAACATGCGACAGTATTAACATGATCATGCAGAAAACATGAAGCATACATACAATGTTGTTGAGATCTTTTATTTAAGAGGGAGACTATGACCTGGTTCTTTTATATGATTGGGAGGATTTAGCTTACATCTTACATCTCTTTACAGTTTCTTATATCTTTTTATATCTTTTTACATCTTCTTAAATGTTCTTATATGTTTTTTATAACATTCAACTTATCATCTATTTTTTCCTCATATTTATAGAAATATGTATATACTTTTTTATATACTACCAATGAAAAATCTTTCAACTTTTTTATGAATATAATATTTGTATAAACATAAAAATAGAATTTAATGATGTGAATTAATGTTTGAATTTCAACATAAAACGTATATGCCATTATAGAGAAAATATGTCAACATGTTTTAAAATTATAATACAAAAGTTGTATTTATATTTGAGTTTCGACGTCAATCATGCATGAAAATAGTCAAACTGTAGGTGACGAATGCATTTAAGCTATTTCAAATGTAAGTTTATCCATGACAATTTGACTGCTATCATCGTACAATTGAACATTAGATTGAATTTAATTCCAAAATGTTTAATTCAAATAGGATTTCATTTTTAGGATTCCATTCAATTTTGTTGAGAAAAATTATCATTTTTTAAATTTGTTTATACGAAGGTGAAATTAATGTTAATACTAAAAAATCACCTCAAGTGTGGAACATATTTGGCTCTACATATTTATTGGGTTAAATTTATCTTATTGGTATTTAATTGACGTCTTTAAAGGTTTATTTTCATTAATTGTGCTATTTCAATATTATTTTTTATTATTCAAAATGATAATTGTAGAAAAATAATTTTTTTTGTAATGTCAAAATATAATTTATTTAGTGATGTTATAAAATTTATTTCATAAATATCAATGATACATGTAATTTATTTTCATGGAATAATTTTTTCATAATCATCCATTAAAGACCAACAATTATATATACATATCTAAAAATTATACTATACAACTTTTTAATTATTCAACAGCTTCGTACATCTATTTTTACAGTTTCTTACAGCTCTTTACATTTTCTTACAATTTCTTACATCTTCTTATAACTTCTTACACAGCCCTTTACATTTTTTTACAACTTATAACTGCTTCTTATTGTAAAAAAGAACAGACCATATAAATTATTTGGGTTGGCTTTTAACCTCTAATGACAACCACCTCAAGTTTGGTCAATATCTCACCTTCTTTTTCTTAAACCTTAGCACAAATATGCAATGTTGATGAAGAATGTCCATGATAATTTTACGGCTCTTGATGAGTCAGAAATTCTTAATTTGTTACAAGACACTTCTTAATAAGCCGCGAAGGGGAAAAAAATTACAATGCAGTTTATAAAGAATTAAGCTAACATGGGATAATCTTAATTTGTTAATAAGAGTCGCGGAACAGTGATATATAGATGACTATTTTATCTTGACCAACTATATATGAAGCCAATGCATACCAATTGTTGGCTTGCACGCAACATATTTATCAGTAATCGTCTAATACTAAGTTCGCAATCTCCCGTAGACATTGAATTAAATTACTTCAATATATAATACAAATAGCTTTACAATGCTTAGTATAAATATCCTGGGAAAAAGAAGAAAATTGATGATAAATAGGAATTTCTCTTTTGTTGCTGCTTGCTACAATATATTTTGCGACATTGAAAGTACAACTGAAACTGTTCATAGACTTAGCATGGGAGAGACTAACAACACTTGCAATCCAGGACACATGACACCGGCAATACTGCACCAAAAAGAATCGATGTAGGCTAGTGCGCATGACTGTTATTTGTAGATTTTTCTCTTTATTCCTTGACCATTCTCCAAGCTTTTGAATCTTCAAACCCTATCAACCAAAAGAGAAAAATCAACTCAAAAGATAACATTCAGACGAAACAGTTCAATTTTCCATTATAAAATTCTACAAAGCTTAATTTACAAGTATATAATTACATATATAGATGAATCAAGAGAAATAACTTACTGGGCAAGGTCAATGGTAATTTTGGCCACAACAGGGTCGACGATAGCAGAGAAATTTTGTTGAGAGAGATCAAGGCCATTAGCAGGGCAAGCAGGGCAAGCAGGGCAAAACTGGTTGTCGGTGCACTTACTGCTGCTATCATGGTGTCTTGTGCTGGGATCTCATATGACGTTGGGACTCAAGATCTAGCAAATTAACATTAAAAAGTAAAAACTTAAGTTTAAGTTGGCCATCCTATTGATTTAACTATAGCCAGATTCTAACAAGTTGCCAGTGGAGTCATAATTGTACGTAAGGACCATGATTTGAACCACGAGCGTAATCCCCACCGATGATTTGCTACATTGTTGGGTTGCTTGATTAAGATATTTTATTTTTTTTCCCTCAAAAACATCTACATTCTCTCGGGAGAAAAGAATAAGCAAATGGGCTTGAGAACCTATTTGGGTTCCCAAACCAGATAGTATTCACTATTTGGGTTGGGATCTAGAACTGTTCATGATTCACTAAGGAACTATAAGCAAGTGGGTTTCCTCAGGTCAAAAGGCACAAACAGACTCCCCATCCCAAACAACAAGTGCTATTTAGATCAGATATCCAAGTTTCCCGTTTAGCTACCTATTTTCATGCACTCAAAAACATTTTTTTATTTTCAATGCAAAGGGTAAATGCGTAAAAGTAAATCATTTTTCCGATCAAGGCTTTAAACCGAAGAAACAACCGAAAGGGACATGGCTTGATACGAAAAGGTTTTTCAAAGATCCCCGAATAATCCTAGCAATGGGGAGCACCTGACTTTATCGACTCGAACCGAAGGTCCAAGTTTCGGGGTGAAGGTGCAATATCAGGATGGGATACATCCCATCATCAGGCACTGACGACCTTGACGACCTCTTTTAGTTAAATCCAAAAATTAAAGGTGATATTAAAAGACAGAATGCATGTAACATATTAATAAATCAAAATTAGAATACAAAACAACATTCACAATTCATACCAAATACATAAATTTTAAAAAAAAAAATTCATGGCGGTCGGGGTGAAAATTACATTTTTTGCAAACTCCAAAATTAAATTAGTTGGCAAGAAAAGGGTAACGGTAAAGAGGTGAGAATGAAAACCCGCAGGCCATCAGGTTGACCAATTGATTGTCTTAGGAATCCAGCAAAACGGAAAATGGCAATTGTTTTTAGAAGAGTGGCATTCTTTTTAATTTTAATCTCTCGGCACTCACTTTGGGATTTTTCATGATTTTGTTTTCTCTCTATTTTTTTCCCTCTAATCCGCCCCCAAATCTCAGGGGAGCCCCCTTATTTTTGGCGATTTTATGATGAACCAGTAGCCTAAATAGATAAAGGAAAATTAAGAAATCAATTTTATCTCTTATCAAATTGGTTTATCCTTTATCCTTTTAATTACCAGTTCCTACCAGATTAGACTCATTTTATCCTTATCAATTAGCTGAAAATCAACCTTACTCGTGAAACGAGTGAATTGACACGTAAAGAGTTGTTAGATTTAATCGCACAAGGACACAAGAGGGGGGTGAATTGTGTCTATAAACTTTTTTCTATTGTTTCAGAACACTCGTGAAAACTGTTTGGACTGTGTTTTTGGAGTGAAGCAGAAACAAAGCTAATTGCGGAAATAATAAAGGAGACATAATATTTTTACGTGGAAAACCACCTCTGGCCCAATTGAGATGTAAAAACCACGACCTACCTCTGTAGGATTTCAACGCACTTTCACTAGACAGGGCGAACACGTTACAACTATAATACACGTACGTGACTCAGTCACACACATAACTTGGTCTACCCCAAGACCTTCGTTACAAACATCACATAACTTAGTCTACCCCGAGACCCTTGTTACAACAATCACGTCCAATGTCTCCCAAGACTTGGACACTCTCTTATCTCACTAATGGAAAAGAGAAAAAGAAAAACACCTTACTTGAATGCTTCTCAACAAGTTGGATGTAAGGTACTACACAGTCCCTATTATGCAAATGTTGAAGACTCGATTTAGTACTCGCTTTGAAGGTTTTCTCACAGAAGATTCAGACTCACAAAGACATTTTTTAACCCTTGGAAAACCTTGAGAAAACCTTGAGGGGAGAGGCAGCTTAAATAAGCATGGTGCATGTGCCTCAAGAGTAGGAAAAAGAGAATTTCACTCCCACTCAACAACTTAGCAGCCAAGCCCCTAACAATCTCTCCACTTGATATTCTTCTCTCAAAGGATAGGATAAAGTCTTTTAAAAATCTTTCAATATTATTTTTTAAGAAAAGAAACTTTTTTAGACTCTACTACTAAAATCTCTCAATATCTTCTTTAAAGGAAGAAATCTTTTAAACTCAACTGATACAGGAAAAATTTATCCTCATTATTTCAAGGGATTCGACAGTCAAAAAAATCATTTTAAAATCTTGAAACTCGTTTTTGTCTTTAATGTCAAAACACTGCAAACCTGACTTCTCAAAATTGTTCTGAGGTAGTATTCTGAAGTGCTTAAAAACCTTTCAAAGCAAACGCTAAGTCAAGAACCATCTAATTGGCATATTAACAAGAATCTAAAAATAAAACAAATACTAAGCCTAAGACTCTTGTTATCAGCTGGACTCCTTACACATGTATCGACTTTGATGCTTCACGCTCATTCGAGCTGCTCCAAGTGTTTTTCGAATCCTGTCTCAACATACAATTCAAGTACAACATATTGACTAGTACATTTGGATTGTTATCATCAAAATCTTACGCATTAATTGGATCAACAATTTCCCCCTTTTTGATGATGACAAACCAGATGACCGTTAGACGTGATTTATGACAGGGCAAAATACATTAGTGCCAAATAGTTTATTCAATCCACACAAGAGAGAAAGCACGAGTGAACAGGTCAACGTAGAACTAGGCAAACCAATCGAACCGAGGTTATACTCATCTTCCCCCTTTTGACATCATCAAAAAGGATGAGGAGGCCAGAAGTTGAAATCTAGTGTGGATGCAATCACCATCAGAGCGGTAATGCGGGAAATAACAGCAATACACTTACAGTAATGATATTGGTGATCTAAATCACGCACAAACAGGTAACAAGCAAAGTCATAGCATAAAACCATCCAGGAATATTCACAAACCACTACGAATCACATACGTAACCACGTGTTTTAAAAACAGTGTTGGAAACAGGGGAAGAAATAGAGTCAGGTAGAGGAAGGTAGAGGAGGAAATTTAGCTGTGAGGACAAGAAGGGCATTCAACAGATCCTCGTGATTTTTTGCATTGAGAGCCTTTTCCTCTGTAAGCGCCTACTTTACTTCAGCTACCTCCCCCTTTAATGTGATCTGGTCCTGTACCAGTGTGTCAATTATAAGAGCGCTACATGTGGAGGCTTTACTGGGAACAGGGCCAAGGGGTGTTTGGAGCCCCTGTTCTGAAGTTGTACTGCTGCCCTTTGTTACCGTGAAGCTACACCCAATCAGGGTATTGTTCCCAATTTCATCACTGATCTGAAAGCCTACTCTCTTCTGCATGGGAATCCCAAGTTTTTCAACATTGAAGTCAACAAGAACCCATACCCCATGTCATGATCCTTGGTCGTGTTAGCAATTCTCCCAATATGGCTAATCATGATTACAGGCAAGTTAATTTGCTCCTCCTAATCCAATAAATTAGTGCAATACATGTCCATGGGATCAGCAAGGTTGCGTCTCTGACCTCGGGGAACAATATTCTTAATCACAAATCAAAACAACAATCAATGCAATAGTATCATTTTTCCCTTTCTCACAAACCGGGACACAGTCAGATGGGGCTTTTGGGCCAGTCGTGGGTCAATTCCAACAATCGCTTATCACTAAGTACGCTTTTGTCCTCATGTACATACACATCAAAACCTTCTGATGACACTCCAAGCAACTCACCTAGCTCCCCAGCATCAAACCGTACTTCATGACCGTTAATAGTGCTTGTCACCATTCCATTCGTGACAACACAGTTCGTATAGAACTCAGCCAAGTTTGGAACCGAATACCCTCTTTTAGTATCTGTGAACAAGTCCAACCATCCCTAAGCTTCCAACTTCTCTAAGAACATCCCTTGCCCCTATTCCTGAAAGTATGACACCTTAACCACTTTCCCCTGAACCACAGATTTCTGGAGGAAGTGCTCATATCTCTTAGAAAGTGTCATGTTCTTTCCAACTTTCTTTTTCTTTAGTTCATCAGATTCTTCAACCAGTTTTGACACTTGTTCTGGGGCAGCCTGTTTTGGGGCAGGTTACTTGGATGGAACTGGTTTGATGGGTGTTTTGGTGGATGTTTTGGTAGATTTAAGGGCTGGTTTTTTTTCATGACAGGACTTTCAGCTCTGTCTTCTGACAAGGGCAGTACAATGGGAGGACCTAAACTTCGAGTTCAAGGTCGTGGTAGGGGTGCAACTAAAGGTACCTTGGATAAAGTGGTAGTCTTTCTTTGGCGTTTAAGGGTCGGTTTGATCATTGTTTGTGGCTTAGGTTAGACAGTTCTTTTAAACCTCGAAATTGGTTCATCCACATCACTATCTTCAGCATCTTCAACAACAAATTCATTACTAATATGCTCAACATCAAATTCCTTAGACTGCCCAACTGACTCAGCCTCAAGTCCCCCTATTCTCGACTCGGCCACAACTGGGTCATATACCACTATCTCCCATTATTTGAATTCAAGCCCACTGATTACAAGTCTAAACTCTTCAAGAACCTAAAAATAGAAGGAATAATTGAAAAAGAGGGTGAGGGAGTATTTTCCATACCCATTGTGACCGCTTGTGGCGATGGAGGTGCCGGTGATGCTCCCTCAGTACTCATCCAATTTCCTCCCCTTTTTCCTTGATAATTGCTCATATAGTGATCTCGGGTAAAAAGTCTTACACTTGGAGGATTCTCGACCGCCATGAGTTCTTGCCATCTTGAGGATTTGGGAGGATTTGGATTTAGGATTTAAGTGGGTTTAAGGAAGGAGAAGAAAATCGGGTTCTTTGAGAGAGAGAGATGGACGAATGGGTTATGAAGAGAGGGAGTTGAGGGATTTAATGTTTGACATGAGTGGCCTGAAAATCAAGGGGGTTATGGAGAGAGAATGTTTGCATACAGCACATCATTACACATTAGGTAGGCTATAAATTATAGGTTAGGTGTAATGAAAAGAAAATTCGGTTTCCAACATTCCTTTTATAACACCACTTGGTCAGCATATGATACAAACAGTGGTCAGGTTCATTCCTAGAGCCTATTCTTACCGTTAAAAGTTCGATGTCTCAAGACACAAGGACAATATCATTAGACCTCAACGAGTGTCACCATGTTACATTCCACACATATGCTAGTAAGAGCACAAAAAATTGAATGCTTCCATTGTAACAATGTAGTTGGCCTAAAGACCCTTAACTAGTCAATCATTGGGGGTTAAACAAGCATGCTCAAATCCTTTTAATCATACCCAATTCAAGTGTATTCCTCTCAAACTGTTTTCTACTTAATGCCTTGGTAAAGATGTCGGCAATTTGTTTATCAGTGGCACAAAAATTCATGGAAATCAAGCCCTTTTCAACATTGTCTCTCAAAAAGTGATGACGTATGTCAATATGCTCAGTCTTTTTATGTTGACATGGGTTTTTGGCAATGTTAATTGCACTTGTGTTATCACAAAATATAGAAATGCATCCCATGTCAATGGAAAAGTTCTTGAGTTGTTATCTTATCCACAACAATTGAGCACAACAAGAAGCAGCCGCTACATACTCAGCTTTCGCTGTGAACATGGCAATGGAGTGTTATTTCTTGGTTGCCCAAGAGACCAAACATAGTCCAAGAAAATGAGCCATACCTGAGGTGCTTTTTCCATCAACCAAAAATCCAGCATAATTCGCATCTGCATACCCAATGAGATCAAAATTGCACCCTCAAGGATACCATAAAGCTAAATCCGAGGTGTGTATCAAATATCTCAGAATCCATTTTACAGCTTTCAAATGTGTTTCTTTAGAATTTGATTGAAAACAAGCACACAAACCAACACTGAAAACAATGTCGGGTCTACTGGCGGTTAGGTATAGAAGTGACCCTATCATGCCCCTATAGGATTTCTCCTCAACTGATGAACTCCAATAATCCACAACCAACCTGGTTGAAGGAGGGATGGGTGTGTCTATGGGCTTAGCCGATTCTATTCCAAACCACTTAATTAACTCCTTGACATATTTTTGTTGATGTATCATAGTTCCGTTTAAAGTTTGCTTGATTTGCAAGCCTAAGAAAAAATTAAGCTTGCCCATCATGCTCATCTCAAACTCACTCCTTATCAATTTTGAAAATTCATCGCATAAATCACTGTTGGTTGCACTAAATATAATGTCATCGACATATACTTGAATAATCAACAGATATTCCCCCTTTGATTTGAGAAACAAGGTATTATCAACCTTACCCCTTTGAAAACCATTATCGATTAGAAATTTTGACAAGCGTTTACACCAAGCTCTAGGAGCGTGTTTTAAACCATAAAGAGCCTTGTCAAGTTTAGACACATGGTTCAGGAAATCATGATTTTCAAAACTAGGGGGTTGGCTTACATACACCTCTTCCTTAAGGTATTCGTTGAGGAATGCACTCTTGACATCCATTTAATATAGCTTGATCTCCATGTGGGCTGCGAAAGCCACCAAAATACGGATAGCCTTGATCCTTGCAACAGGTGCAAATGTTTCCTCATAATCGATCCCCTCTTCTTGGTTATAACCTTGAACCACCAGCCTGGCCTATTTTCAGGTGATTGTTCCAAACTCATCCAATTTGTTCTTGAACACCCACTTGGTACCGATTATCGATCTGTCCTTAGGCCGTGGTTCCAGGTGCTAAACCTCATTCCTTTCGAACTGATGAAACTTCTCTTGCATAGCAGTAAACCAGTCAGAATCTGCAAGAGTTTCATGAACATTCTTTGACTCAATGTTAGATAAAAAGGCATAGAAGGTATAAAAGTTTTTGGGTTTGGATCTGGTTTGCACCCTTGTGTTTATATCGGACATAATCTGGTCAAGGGGGTGCAAACTTTGGTGCTTTTAGGGTCATGCAATAAATGGATCAATGGACACGTTTTTCAATCTCCCCTGGATACTTGATGAAATAGATTCTGGATCTGTTCTGGAGCCTGTTCCCACATCAGTTCGGGAAGGATTGGGTTGAGTGGGCCGGTTCTGTTCCAAATCAGGTTCAGCAATACTTCCCCCTAACTAGTTTGCTACCTGCCCACCTTCCACACTATCAGATCCAGGACTTGGTTCACCTTCAGGAGCCTTACTGTTATCTACCATAGAGCTTTGAGTGAGTGAGAAGCCTTTTCTCACAAGACCAAGTTCGAACTCTTCTTCCTGTGCATCATACTCAATCAAGGAGTTAGTTTCATCAAACAGTACATGCACACTCTCCTCAACATATAAGGTTCTTTTGTTAAACACTTTGTATGCCTTACTGTGTGAGGAGTACCTTAGGAATATGACTTCATCACTTATAGGGTCGAACTTTTCCAAGGATTCCTTCTCATTATTATGCACGTAGCATTTAAGTGCTTAATGTTGGATTTTCGTCCTTTGAAGAGTTCATAAGGAGTCTTGTTCAGTATGGGTCTGATTATACATCTATTAATAATATAACACGATGTATTCAACGCTTCTGTTCAAAAGTTCCTAGGAAGACCATTGGCGACAAGCATAGTCCTATTCATGTCCTCTAGAGTACGATTTTTCTGCTCTACCACCCCATTCCGTTGGGGTGTTCTGGGGGCAGAAAAGTTGTGATCAACACTATGTTTATTACAATAATCAATGAAGCTTGAGTTTTCAAATTCTTTTCCATTGTCAGACCTAAGACTTACCAATGAGTGTCCTACTCTCTTTTCAATTTTCTTAAGGTGCACAAGAAACTTTTCAAATGATTCATCTTTCGATGCTAAAAATAGAGTCCAAGTGAAACGATAGTAATCATCCACAATAACAAACACATACCGCTTCCCACCTCTACTTGGGATCCTTATAGGACCACACAAATCAACATGTAGTAGCTCAAGAGGTCGGGAAGTGTTAACACAGTTCTTTGACTTGAAAGAAGTCCTAACTTATTTTCCTCCAGCACAAGCATTGCACACCTTGTCGTCATTGTACTTAATGGAAGGTAGTCTGACTACTAGGTCCTTAGAAATGAGTTTATTTAAAAGAGAGAGATTTGCATGACCTAGCCTCTTGTGCCAAAGTATCACATCATCATCAAGAGCACTTAAACAAGTTAAATGGTTTTGGGGAAGTGAAAGAACACATGCTTTATGCACATTGTTGTGTCGCTTCCCCCTCAACACAACATTACCAGATTTGATATTGGTAGTCAAGTATTGATCCGAAAAGAAACCAACGTGATTACCTCTATCACATAATTGAGACGCACTTAGCAAATATGTTATAAACCGTCTAATCAAGTGCACATTACCAATAGAGTGAGAGAGTGATTTACCTATCTTACCTACACCGATAATTTTTTCAGATTTGCCGTTTTCGAATGCTACACTCCTTCCATCAAAGGTTGCAAGTGAGAGAAAGTTTGATCTGTCTTCCGTCATGTGCCTCGAGTAACCACTATCCAAGAACCATAGTTGATTGCCTCCTCTCACTTTAGCCTACAGAATAGCTAAGTGTAAGTCTTGGGAACCCAGATCTACTTCGGTCCCATTTTCTTTGACATGGATGTTAACTCATCTTTTCTAATCCACATTTATTTAATATACAATGAGTTTCTCTCCACGACCCTTTTTTCTCAAAGGACGAGCACAACGATAATGCCCAGTTTTTTCACAGTGAAAACAGATTATATTTTCTTGAAGTCCAACATATTTTTTGTTTACTGGCCTAGTGACACGCTTGTTCACCCATCCTAGTCCCTTTCTGTTTCGGCTATGGTGAGTGTTAAGCCAGTCAAGTGCTTCTATAGAACTGTTCCAGCGCCTGTTCTGAGCGAGGTCAGATTCGTCCTTATGAGCCTTTTCAAGCAGCTGGTTGTTTTCACTCACCAAGGATTCTAGTCTAAGTTATTGCCCTACATTCATCCATTATAGTAAATAATAATTTCATAACTTTAGCTTTGCTAAGACGACGTACCTTATTCTTGAGTTGAGACAAGCTTTCGACCGATTCAAGATCCGATTCAGACTCACTTCTAGCCATGAGGGCCACTGTAGCTTCTTCTTCTTCTTGAGAGCCCTCTACCTCTGAAGTTTTACCCCAGGCTGCCATCATAGCTTTAGTGAAACGCTTTGCGGAGCTGCTTTGTTGCGATCTCTTTCCACGATTTCGAAACTATTTTGACCACTGTTCTTTCTTCTGCATGGGGCAATTCTTCATGATGTGATCCTATTTTCCACATTTGAAGCAATTAGAGAACTAATCACGATCGCTGCTCCTTGGCTTGCTGGTACTCCCCTTCTTGAGGTTCCCTCCATCCTTCTTGAAGAATTTCTTGAGTTTCCGGGTTATCATGGCCATTTCTTCTTCATCCAGATTTGAATCATCACTTTTCACAACCTTTAGAGCAAGGCCTCAGTCTTTCCTTGTCTCTTCCTTCACCTGGGAGCCTCTCCTAGCTCAATTCGTATGTTTGAAGGTTTCCAATGAGCTCTTCCAAGGAGATCTCGTTCATCTTCTTTGCTTCCTGGATGGCTGTAACTTTCTTTTCTCACGATTGAGGCAAAAACCCTAGGATCTTCCTTACCAATTCTTTGGTGGTAAAGGATTTTCCCAATGATTTTAGCTCATTGGTGATATGGGTAAAACGAGTGTACATATCCATCACAGTCTCTTTGTCACTCATTTCGAAAGCTCATATTTTCTCATTAACAGTTCGATCCTGGACTATTTGACCTGGTTGGTTCCTTTATAGGCTATGCGAAGGGCATTCCATATCTCTTTTGTGGACTCACACTCTGAGATACGAGTGTACTCGTCTGGTCTAAGGCCAAAGTACAACAGCTTCTTGGCCCTAGCGCTTTTCTCCATCTTCTTGAAATCATCCGAGTTGAACTCATTTGACTTCTTACGAATGGTCTTGCCATCTTCCGTGGTCTTCGTTGGAATGTAATTAAGGACCATTCTCAATGATCATCCATGGCTCACAATCATCAGCTTGAATATAATTCTCCATACGATTCTTCCACTAATTGTAATATTGTCCATTGAAGTATTGTGGTCGAGTCACAGATTGACCCTCCAAAATTCCTTATGGTGCACTCATCGTTTCAGGATCTCTCAAGGTGTTAAGTTTGAGAACTCTGCTCTGATACCACTTGTCAGATTTAGTCGCACAAGGACACAAGAGGGGGTGAATTGTGTCTATAAACTTTTTTTTATTGTTTCAGAACACTCGTGAAAACTGTTTGGACTGCATGTTTGAAGTGAAGCAGAAACAAAGCTAATTGCAAAAATAACAAAGGAGATACAATATTTTTATGTGGAAAACCACCTCTGGCCCAATTGAGGTATAAAAACTACGACTTACTTCTGTAGGATTTTAACACACTTTCACTAGACGGGCTGAACACATTACAACTGTAACATACGTGACTCAATCACACACGTAACTTGGTCTACCCCAAGACCTTCATTATAAACACCATGTAACTTAGTCTACCCCGAGACCCTCGTTACAATAACCACGTTCAATGTCTCCCAAAACTTGGACACTGTCTTATCTCACGGATGGAAAAGAGAAAAACAAAAACACCTTACTTGAATGCTTCTTAATAAGCTGAATGTAAGGTACTATACAATCCCTATTATGCCAATGTTGAAGACTCGATTTAGCACTCACTTTGAACATTTTCTCACAAAAGATTCAGACTCACAAAGACACTTTTTAACCCTTGGAAAACTTTGAGAAAACCTTAAGGGGAGAGGCAGCTTAAATAAGCATGGTGCATGTGCCGCAAGGGTAGGGAAAAGAGAATTCCACTCCCACTCAACAATTTAGCAGCCAAGCCCTTAACAATTTTTCCACTTGATATTCTTCCCTTAAAGGATATAATAAAATCTTTTAAAAATCTTTCAATATTATTTTTTAAGGAAAGAAACCTTTTGAGACTCTACTACTAAAATCTCTTAATATTTTCTTTAAAGGAAGAAATCTTTTTAGACTCAACTGACATAGGAAAAATTTATCCTCATTATTTTAAGGAATTCGACAGTCAAAAAAATCATTTTAAAATCTTGAAACTCGTTTTTGCCTTTGACGTCAAAACACTGCAGACCTGACTTCGCAGAACTGTTCTGTACTTAAAAAATCTTTCAAAGCAAACACTAAGTTAAGAACCTTCTAATTAGCATATTAATAAGAATCTAAAAATGAAACCAATACTAAGCCTAAAACTCTTGTTATCAGTTCGACTCCTTGCATATGTGTCGACTTTGATGCTTCACGCGCCCTCGAACTGCTCTAAGTATTTTTCGGATCCTATCTCAACACACAATTCAAGCACAACATATTGACTAGTACATTTGGATTGTTATCATCAAAACCTTACACATTAATTGGGTTAACAAGAGTGAATGGAGTCAGATTTGTTTGCATGCAAACTACGGAGGGCATGAACTGGGTTTTAAACTGACTTCTATTGGTAATATATTTTTATATCATTTTATTTGTTAATATCTTGTATTTATCTTTTAGGCTAGCTTGGGGGTCAAGGTAGGGTTTGCTTGTGATTATTTGTATGTATGTATGTGTGTGTGTGTATATATATATATATCTACACACACGCGCGCGCGCGCGCACACACACACACACACATATATATATACATACATATACAAACATATATATATATATATATATATATATATATATATATATATATATATATATATATATATATATATATATATATATATATATATATGCACACATATATATATATATATATATATATATATATATATATATATATATATATATATATATATATGTATATGTGTATGTATGTGTATATACGTGTGTGTGTCTTTTTTCTCACATCAATGAAGAGGCAGGAGAATGAGAGGCACAAATTCAGTGGCACTCAAAACACATCTCTTTCTCATTGTGAGTTCAATTCGTTTATGGTATGAGAGCAAGAACATCAAAGCTAAACATAACCTGGAGCCATGAGTGACAAAACTCCACCAAAGAAGTTCGTCTTCGAGCCTCAATCACCTTGCTACTTGCACCCCTTAGAGGGACTCATGGTCCTAATTACAATTGTCATCTTCAATGGTAAAAATTACAATCTTTGGGAGAAGGCCAAAATACAACACTAAAGGCTAAGAACAAGTTTGGATTTATCGAGGGAACATTGACAAAACCCGCAATAAAGGAGAAAAATACCTAGGAGGTTCAAGATCGTTATGTTGGCGAACTCAATGATATTGTCTTGGATCCTAAACATAATTAATCCAAAGCTGGGAACCAGTGTTGCCTACACCGATATAGCGAAAGCCATGTGGAGAACATTAAAGAAACGATATGCCATTGCTAATGCTCCAAAAATACACCTATTAAAGACGAGTATAGCAGACTGCAAGCTAGGAGGAAAATTCTACTCGAAAATATTAGACTATGGGTAGAACTTGAGAATCATGAAAAAATTTCTTATTGTACATACATTGGGTGTAATTGTTGTGTGGCAAAAAAGATCATCCAGAAGCATGAAGAGGAAAAGGCACACCAATTTTTGACGAGCCTCAATGATGACTGCTTGCAAATAAGGAGCCACCACAGCCTTCTCTGGATAGAATCTTTAACATGGTAATGCAGGAAGAGAACCATAAAAGCATGATGCTTGGAAGAGAAGATAGAACTGATAATGTTGCTGCCTTTACTGTACTGCCTAGAGAACGTTCAAAGGCTACCCTGACGAAAAAGGGGAGCTATACCCACTGTGAAAATTATGGTAATGAAGAAGGTAGCTATTATGATTTAATTGGGTACCCACATGGTCGGAGAGCCCAAGGTAGAGGGATTTGACGCCATGGCCTTGGTGCTTGAACATTCTGGCAAAGGACGTCATGCCGGTCGAGAGACAACATATGCTGCTGTAATAACCAAAGTTGCAGATCAACATGTGAACAATAGCAACGAAGAGATCGGGCAGGCAACTCTTCTAGTGTTCACGTCTGAGCATGTACAGAGGTTCTTGGGCTTTATTAATTGTCCAAACTAGGCTATAAGAAATTGTGAGGTAAGGAAACTTAGATTTTAGATACTGGGGCATCTTATCACATGATGGGAAATATAAACTCTCTTAGCAAAGTGGAAAGAACCAATTCCCTTTGAATTACTTAATGGAGTTTTTCAAGTGGCTAATTGGTAAGGAACAATAAGCTTGGGCTCGAAAATACAATTGAGCAAAGTCTTATATATTCCAAATTTTCATTGTAATTTGGTTTTAATTGCCTACTAATTAGAGAATTAAAATGCATTGTGATATTTATTGATGAACATTGTGTGATACAGGACCATATCTCAAGGAGCTTGATTGAACTTGGTGATTGCAAGGGAGGTCTACTGTTTCAACGAAACAACAATTGTGAAGCTACAAGCTAATGCAGTGGACTTTCATATCCTATGGCATAGTTGACTTGGGCACCCATCAACTCAAGTTCTTTCTTTTCTTTCTAAAGACGTAGGTGTTAGTAGATGTTTTGAAAATAATAAGGCTCATCCATGCAATGTATGCTTTCATGCAAAGCAAACTCAAAACCAGTATAAGGTTGGTAATTTATGCTTTACATTGCTAAGGTCAAAACCAAAGGACAAGTTTGCCTCTTGGAGTTAGAAGTGTATTTTCATAGGCTATCCTTATGGGAAGAAAGTTTGGAAACTCTATGATTTGAAACTCAAGAAATATTTGTGAGTTGGGATGTGATATTTCATTAACATACTTTTCCTTTGGCTTCCTATAATGCTGTTGCATATAATCAAGAAATTGATGCTCAACTTGAGGTGTTAAGAAATTTGGTGGATGCGGATGGATCAACAACTTTGGGTGTGTGTGAAAATTCATAAGAAACAGCTTGTGACGTGATTCATTTTGATGAGGACGCCCACATTGGCCTGATAAGCCCGAAAGTAGGCTTGTCTGTGTTTCTTAATTTGCCTGCTAGGTTGATTGGGTTACATGCTGATTTGACCTAGGATCATGTTAGGCCATTTTCTAATAGGGAAACCATACAACAGGAAGCCAAGGAGAGCCCAGGTAGACCATTTTTTTTTATAGAGAAGACACGCAATAGAAAGCAAGGGGGAGAGCAGATGGGCCAGATGCTCTGACTGCCAAGACTTACGAGGCTCAGTTCAACCTATAACTAGGAGGTGAACAAAAAGGGCTGAACTCGTTGACATCTAATGGATTATGTGTGTTATGGTGCTCATACTCACGACCTTCCTCCCCAAGACACTCTACTACAATGGCTTATACTGTGAGACGTTTCACACACTAATTAATCGCTTTCTAAATTTAAAAGAAAAATATTTTACCGCATAGGCAGTCTCACGATAAATTACCATGAGACCGTCTCATATAAGAATTTGAATAGTTAATTATATCACATGTAATAAATTCTCTAATATTCACAGAGCATTTCTAGCTGCTGTTACCAAAATTCTTGCGCCCAAGTATTACCATGAAGCTGCAAAAGACCTATGATGGCGTAAGGCTATGCGAGAAGAAATATGGGCTCTAGAAGAAAACCAAACATGGATCATTAAGAATCTTCCACCAGGGAATTGAAGAAGTCCATCAATTGCAAATGGGTTTATAAGGCAAAGTACATGCATGACAGTACAATTATAAGAATCAAGGCTCGACTTGTTGTTCACTACGTTCATTAATTAGAAGGTTTTGATTTCAATGAGACCTTTGTGCCGGTGGCCAAGATGACTAATGTGCAGACTTGTCTGTTTGTTACTGTTGTACAGGGTTAGGAGTTGCATTAGTGGATGTCAATAATGTCTTCTTGCATGGAGATCTGGACAAAGAAGTCTACATGCGCTTGCCACCTAGTTTTACTGCTGCCTCACCAAACAACGTCTGCAGATTTTATAAGCCCCTATATAGATTGCACTAAGTACCCCGACAATAGTCTTCTAAGTTAGGAGAGTATGGGTTTGTCATATCATCATGTGCTTATTATTCTCTCTTTACTTATCGCAAAAGGCAGATTTTTTTTGCTTTATTGGATTATGTGAATGATAGTATACTTGCTGGCAATGATTCTCAGGCTTGTCAAGAGTTCAATGAGTATCTTAATTCATGATTTTGCATTAAAGAACTTGGACCCCTCAAGTACTTCCTGGGCATTGACGTGGTGAGAGGACCACTTGTTTTTTTTTTTTAATTTTTTATGTCAGCGCAAGTATGCCCTTAAAATAGTGGATGAATGTGGCCTCTTGGGCAGCAAACCAATGGACTTTCCTATTGGAGAGAATCATAAATTAGCTTTGGCTAAACAAGAGAATGTTGATGATCTAGGAAGATATTGACGGTTGGTCGATCGTCTTATTTACCTTGTTGTTACTCATGCATAGTTATGTAGTTTACATTTTGTCTCAGTTTATGCAAATTTCGAAGGCAGAGCATATGGATACAGCTCGTCGAGTTTTATGATATCTGAAAGCTACAGCTGGTCATGGTATTATGCTATGGGCCGATAGTAATCTTCAAGTACATGTATATTGTGATGATGACTAGGGAGCTTGTCCACTTACTAGGCACTCTATCACAGGTTATTTCGTGACTATGGGCGGATCTCCCGTATCATGGAGATCTTAGGAACAAATGTAACGCTCCCACTATACCTGTGTCACTGTTCATCTCCATAATTTCTGTCACAACTGATAAACCCAATGAATGGGGCATTGCCGCTGTCCCGAGGACAAGGCACTATACACCATGACTGGATATAACATGGATCACTTATACACATCCTCAAACTTCATCCAATCATATACAAGTAATACTAACTAACTTAAAGTTTACATCACCATAAGCTTACATCACTGTCTACTGAAGTGTTTATCCAATGGTCTCCATATAATATGAACAACCACCACTATGAACCCATCCAGATGTCCTTGGACCTTCGATTTCTTCAGCTGGCTTGGTAGAATAAAGCAAATCATGGGCATGCTTAAAATAAAACATGAAAACATTTCGAATGGTGAATCGAAGCTCAACACATATATTACTGTATTGTAAAATAACCTTGAAACATTGGTTGGGCCTCCGCTTTGTAATTCATTTTAAGTAAAAATAGTGAATAAGATGAATGTAAAGCTAGATTGCTAGTTATTATCTGATAGTAAACCCCTTCATACTGTTACGATCTATGGATAGGTGTACACCTGTCAAGCCGATCAGGGACCTGGCCTAAAGCCGCGCAGGTAAATGGAGGGCGAATACCCTATAGATGATAACTGGCATGGTCGCTAATTAAATGATAAATTACTGTATAAACTGATTCATTGATGTACTTACCAAAACATTATAATTTTGATAAATACGTGTTGATTTCTAAAGATACAGACAATGAAAGTACTTGAGATCTTTTGAATGTAATCTCACTTGCAAAACATGTTTTTGATTTGATAAATATGTTCTGACTGGATAAGACTTTTGCATAATAGGGAACGATAACTAGGCTTCAACTCTATTTCATAAATGTCATTGTGAGTCAATAAACAATCCTTACTCATATAATTGAGTATGTAAAAGTCTGTGTAACAGAAATTGAGTAACTAAGGGCCTGTTCTTTTCGTGGGTAAATAGGGTAGGTAAAAGAGTGAAGCAGGTTAAAGTAGGTTGAGGTGGGTTGAGGTAGGTTGAACTTGGTATTTTTTTTTGAGGTGGGTTGAAATAGGTTGAAGTAGGTTGAAGTGGATTGATATTGGTTGAAGTGGGTTGAAGTTGGTATATTTTTATATGGTGGGTTAAAGTGGGTTAAAATAATAAGAATGTAACTAACGTGTGATAATTTATAAAGTTATCGAAATTTTGTGAAATTTTTGTTTATTCTTTTTTATTTTTTATTTTTTATTTTTTATTTTTTATTCTTGATTTTTTACTTTTTATTTTTGATTTTTGATTTTGGATTTTTAATTTTTAATTTTTTAATTTTTAATTTTTAATTTTTCTCTTTTTTAATTTTTTAATTTTTTATTTTTTCATTTTTCATTTTTCATTTTTCCATTTTTTATTTTTTTATTTTTTATTTTTTATCTTTTATTTTTTATTTTTGTATTTTTCATTTTTCATTTTTCATTTTTTATTTTTCATTTTTCATTTTTTATTTTCCATTTTTTCATTTTTTCATTTTTCATTTTTTTATTTTTTATTTTTTTATTTTTTATTTTTTATTTTTTATTTTTTTATTTTCATTTTCATTTGTTATTTGTTATTTGTTATTTTTTATTTGTTATTCATAGTTTTTATTTTTACTTTTTAATTTTTATTTCTTATTTTTTATTTCTTATTTCTTATTTCTCATTTTTATTTTTTATTTTTTATTTTTTAAATTTCTTGGTTCTTATTTTTTATTTTTTATTTTTTACGTTGTTTGTTTTATTTTTTACTTTTTATTTTTATTTTTTAATTTTGAATTTCTAATTTTTTATTCAAAAAATAAAAGTTAAAATTAAAAAATAAAAAATAAAAAGTAAAAAATAAAACAAACAACGTAAAAAATGCAAAATGCAAAATAAAAAATAAAAAATAATAAAAAATAAATAAAAAATAAAAAATAAAAAATAAAAAAATAAAAAAGAAAAAAGAAAAAGAAAAAAGAAAAAAGAAAAAAGAAAAAAGAAAAAATAAAAAATAAAAAAAATGAACAAAAATTTCACAAAATTTCGATAACTTCATAAATTATCACACATTAGTTTCATTCTCATTATTTTAACCCACTTCAGTCCACCACATACAAAATATACCAAATTCAACGCACTTCAACCTACATCAACCCAATTCAATCTAGTTCAATCTATTTCAACCCACCTCCAAAAGAAAGACCAACTTCAACCTACCTCAACCTACTTCAACCGACTTCACCCTTTTCCCCACCCAATGTACTCACGAAAGCAACAGCTCTAAATCCCATATGATACTTTACAAATTATTAAAATTATGAAGGGGATGCGTTGAAGTTGGTTGAAGTGGGTTAAAGTAGGTTGAGGTACGTTGAAGTTGGTATTTTTTTTTTTCAAGTGGGTTGAAATAGGTTGAAGTAAATTGAAGTAAGTTGAAGTGGGTTGAAGTTGGTAAATGTGGATTGACCCACGAAAAGAACATGCCCTAAATGGTATACATAATTTGGGTATTTCAATATAACTTCAAAACTGAATTAATAAAAGTAATTAAATCTGATATAAAGTAAATAAAAGTGAAATAGACCACAATGAGATAAATGAGATTACAAAGAAAAAGGCCTTGATGGCGACAAATGAGAGAGTGGTTTTGGCCTTTTCTGAAATAGGCTGCTGATATGGGTTTAAGACTCGCTGATGTATAGCTTGGTTCAAGATAACAGTGAGTACACTAGATTGGTTTGATAAATACATTTGATACATTCTGAATTAAGTAAATAACAGAGGTTTGAAACCAAGAGAGATATATCTTAGTTCAAAATAACATAAACTGCAATAACTTGGTTTGATAAATATGGTTTCTGAGTCAAAAATTCTCCCCACTTTTCATATTTCACTCATAAATTCATTAGATATAGAAATCCACCTCAATGAGTCATTGAACTCAATAGAAGCTATTAAGCTCACTAAACTTGGTATTTTCTTTGTAGAATTCATAATTGATTCAAATCTCATAAACAAGTTCCCAAATTGTATATTTGTCTTCTTCTTTCTCATTAATCAAGTTAAAAATTCCATGAAAGTCCATGACTATTCATTTCTCCTTTAAATGACCTTACTTGACCCAAAATATACAAAATGAGTGCATGATTAATCTTACTCAATCTTTATTATTGTTCTTTATATAATTACTCAAAATACTTTCAAAAATCACCAAACTCAAAATACTCAACCAAAATTCATAAAATCTTATAAAAAATTCCAAAAATAATATGGACAATTTACAGTAAAATTTTCAGAATTTTCCTCTAAGTATATGCTGCACAAAAATTGCAATAACAACCCAATTTATACCAAAGCAGGTCAGTTCACTTCAAAAATTCATAACTTTTACCCTTGACCTCAAATGGAGACCTAAAACCTCAATATGAAAAGATTAAGAAGTCCCGAAAAAATATTATTTACAACACAAAATATGACTCCCACAATTCCCAAAATGGGATTAGAAAACAAGTGTGTCAGTTTTTGGTTAAACCTGTGTAGTTCTAACAAAACAGCCATAACTTTGTCCGCACAACTCAGATTAAGGCGATTCAAAAGGCATTTGAAAGCTAACACATGACCTATCTATCCACTAAAAATCATAAGTTTTTAGTGGATTAATCATTACCAGTTTAATCCCAAAGTCACCCCTGTTTTCTGCCATTTTTAGTCCTCACTGTTTTTGTTTTGTCCTCTTTCTTCACATAAATCCTCACTTGAAATTATTCTAAATTACCACAATTAGATATAAAAAGATCATTTAAGGCCTCGTATACATAACCCATATCAAAATCACAACAAATGAAATAAGCAAGCTTGGATTCAACTTTTATGATTCAACTCATTTGATCACACTTCTAATTCATCATCCACAACTTTAGACACCACTAAACTCAATAAAAATTGCATAATAACCATCACTTGGTTCATATAAACATAATCCATAACTTAACCAATCAATGAAACTCAAAAATACATCAAGATAAAGTTAGAATTTCACTCACTTTGAGCTTGGACACTAGAAGATGGAGATGATGTTTGATGTTGGGGGAGTTAGAAGGGATGGTAGCCGGTGGTTGAGGTGGTGGTGAGCTAGTTGCCGGTGGCCAGTAGAGCCGACAACAGCAACAGTAGCAGCCACAGCAGGGGCTGCCGTTGGGGGAAAGAAGAGAAGGAGAAAAAGAGGAGCTTGGTTGATATATTTTTTTTTTCTTGAGCTTATCTCTCTCTCTTGGTTGATATTTAAGCTTGAAAAAGTAGCTTTTTGTTAGTCAAAATTAAGTGCAAATGATGGTGATTAACTTAATTTAATTGCTCCAAAATTTTCGAGTCACAATTTGAGCCCAAAACGAATCAGGCCGCAATTCGGGCCCAAATGAGTTGGGCTAAACTTCATGAATTTGGGTTGGGCCGCAATTCGGACCCAAATGAATTGGGCCAAACTTAATGAATTTGGTCCCAAATTTTTGCATGGTTAAAAATTAATTTTTTGTGACATTATGAAAAATAATTTATCACTTAATCATATTTATCGGGGCCTAATATTGATTCATCCAAAATTGTTACAATAAATGAAACTCAAATGTCAAAATAAGGCCCAAAATGAATTTTCCCAACCGAGATGGTTAAATGAGATAAATAAACGTAAAAAATTAATAATATGGCTTTATTAAATAAATAAATATGATTTAGGGTCGGGCTATTACAGCCTTCTCCCCTTAAAGAGTTTCGTCTTCAAAACTTATGAGTTTTGACAAAATATGCAAATTTATCTCAAATAGATGTGTGACCTTGGCTCGCATCTTATCCTCGATTTTGCCACATGGCTTATGAAGAGGTATGATTTGCCCAATGTAGTTTGACTAAAGGTATCTACTTGATGCGTAGCTGATTAATCCTACGACTTAGTATCTGAACTAGGTGCTCTTCAAACAGTAGACCCTCATTGACCGCAATGAGTTTGGTTAAGAGAGCATGGTCAGGATCTGAAATTTAATGCCTGTGTTGTGAGGTAAGGAGCACGTTGCACACATGTTTGAGTTGTATAAGCAGATCTAGTCGACAACCTATAGGATTCAATCTTTTAATAAACTTGTATGGTCTAATCGATCTTGGCCTCAATTCAGCTCGTAGTTTAACCTTCTTATATCCTTAGTTGGTGGAGCTTTCTCAAAAACCATATTATCTACCTGAAACTTTAGGAATCTCCTTCTTAATCAGCATAGCTTTTCTGTCAGTTCTAAAAGTCTGTTTTCAAGAGTCTTCTAATGTACGTCACCTCATTGAATGTTGAAGAAGATCTTCATGACCCAAAAGATGATTTTGTTGTCAATGTCTGCGTCATTTTGCCTTGATGTTTCATGCAAATTTCTCTACTAGTATTTTCACCACATCGACTGCTGGGAGTTCCATGCAAATGCAAATGTTCTCCTAGGTTGCGAAAGTACTACAGTCTCAAACTCAAAAGAGTTGGATCCATTGATATTTTTAGATGCTTCAATGAACTCAATTACTTTGGTTCAAAATTGATATTCTCTTCGAAAGAAAAAGAACCTTATTACTAGTGAGGATGTGCTCACTACTGGTTCATCACCTTGTCCACTAATGAAAACTGTTGTATACCCTGACAAGTACTCTGATACTATTACGAGCTATAAAACACGTTATGTATGTGTCCGGGTTCAACAGGTAGGTGCAGTCAATAAGTTACAGGATTTAACCTTTTAATGAATCATAAGGCCCCATGTAACTAGTCCTTAATTGTCCTTAGATAGTCAGTCTCTTACTACTTTGACTAGAAAAGCCTTTTGAAGTACTTCATAACTCATATGAGACTTTGGTTATTTCCTTATTTTGCCAGTACAACTCTTTTGTCGACCTTGTATCACCTCAACATATACTTAAATTTTCCCTCTTAGTGCTTGTTTGGGTTAGCTTTGACCTTATACTCAATATTTCTTTTGGCTCACTCCAGTATAATTAGGCAGTATTTGAGATTATGCCCTTATCAAAATGTCCTCATCTAATATTCCTAATGCATCACGCGATCTCCCCTCGTCATTAAACTGCTCAAGGATCTGCTTCTGGTCGACAATGAGCAATGAAATGACCATGGTTAGGGATAAGAGTGACAAAATTCTTAGCCAACCAAATCATCGCATACAAAAGAAATGAACAACGAGACTAGAAAAAGCTAATAAAGGAGAGATTATCATGGCGTGGTTAGAATAAAGATAACCACAAGTGTATCCAAAATTCTGAAACATAATACCACAAGAATCATGGTTTATAATTATTGATTATAAGGGATCTAATACGCAGTTATCCAAGAAGAAAGATGGTCTGGTCACCTTCGAGTTTAGCTGATGATTTAAAAACAAGATGGCCAACAACTGAGTTCCAACAGGGTGACTTTCTAGATACCACTAACAGGATAAATGCAATCGAGAGAGTGGCCAAACAAAATACAATAAATAGAGAAATAGATTTGATAAACAAGGTACAACGGATAAAGATAGCTTGAGCAAGAAAGATCTAATGAATAGATAAATGGATTGAATAAGTTGTAGTGGGAACATGCCTTTGCTCATATGGAGCCAAGTCAAGTACGGTAATAGGATTAAATAAGGATTACTGAAGTTTACTTATGAGGATATAAAATATAGGTGTGAGAATTGCAAGTGTAATAAATAGATCAATAGATTGGATCGGTAAAGTGTAATGGATAAGTAAATAGATTGAACAAGTTACATTAGAAACATGTCTTCGCTCATGTGAAACCAGTTCAAGTCCAGTAATAAGATTGAATAGAAAAGCTGGAGTTTACTTATGAGCATGTCAGATATATGTGTGGGAGTTGAAGTTCAAAATGACGAGAGTTAAAGGATTATAAAAATCACCCACACCAATGAGAGATAAATCACCTTATGAATTCAGAGCAAGCCATACGAGCGTATCATTACGCATAAATGGAGTATAAGGTATGTGCGTGAACATGCTCTCAACAATAAATGAACGAGATATAGGTATTTAACAATGAATAAAAGAGATATAAGATACATGCGTGAGTACGCTCCTAGGAGAACGAATAAAAGATGATAACAGTCAATGCTATCGAAATATTGACAACCATTACAAGAAATACTATATGAAAAACATTCTTGCAAAAGATAAGTGATACTTGGCATGGTTTAGATGTCAGATGTGGCCCTTAAAGCAATGATCTAGACAAAGAACTACTATAGAGCAAGTGAGTGCTATGAGCAATGAAATGATACCCTGAACAATCCAACGGCTAGGGCAAGGTAGGTCATTGACTAGATGTAATAGGAGCATTGCCGATGTAAGGTCTTAGTGAGAAAAACAGATGTTCCCTTTACATGATAACTTGTCACACTATATACAACCCATATAATATCGAGTAACATACTATAAGCTACAAAACTATCATCAATAGACATAAGTACTCATTGTAATATCCACCGCATATTGATTCGACCCAAAGATATAGCCCCACAAGGCATTTTCCCTATCTAGAGGGGTATATGTAACTTGACAATGTAATAATCTCTTAGGAAGGCGTAAAAGGCATTCCCACATTGGGTTTTAAACATCACTGTATTCGACATCAAATATGCTAATGTGCCTCAGTGAAACCCTTAAATCCTGGGACAAAATGGACAAAGTTCAGCCTACAACTGACCAAATCCAAGCTTTAAGCCTTACAATAGATACTTGAAATGGAAAGAAACATTTCAATAGCTCAATGGCCACACTCCTGAGTTTATAACTTAATGGTTTACACACACGGAGTACACAATTGCAAGATTTGAACAAATAAGCGAAATGAACATATAATACAACTCATAAATAAATAAAAACATGCATCCGTACATATTAACTTATAGCCAACAGCTTATTCAACTGGTCCAGCATAGCTCATAAGCACCTTATAGCTCACAATGACCCTTAAATCTTTAGCTCTATTGAACTCTATTGAGGTCATAAGACAGGAGGCTTTACAAACAATAAGTGAATAGGAACAAGGAGTTAGACATGCAACAGTGAAATATGAACACAACAATCACTGAACTATAACCAGAGAGGATCAAATATTCTTGCAAATTACACAAGCACACACACTGGGGATCATTATAGACTCCACTATATAACTGGTGAGGTAAATGATCATGATTGTTTGGTTTGAGTTGCGTATAAGAAAAGTTACCCAAGTGTTGGGCTAAACTGGAACCTCACGTGATCCACTCGCTCTGTAACTTTGCAGCCACGTCATGAGTTAAGCTAAACTAGTACTTTCTGAACTGAGCAATCTAATCCCATATGCTCTCCAAATGGTCTTTGTATCACTGTCTCCTATGGAGAATGCTATAGCGAAAGCTGGCAACTAAGCATGGTTAAGGATACAAGATTCAAGTAATAAAAGATATGACCTTCCATACTTCTCCGATTCTCTATATCACCAGATACTGGGTTATTGAATAACTCACAACTAAAGTACTACATATCCAAAAATCCCTTAAGAGTATGATGTGCATATTAGCAAAGTGCATGTAACAGGTGTACATATATATCACTTCTTCAGGTTCTTTCCCTTATATCCTACATGCCTTCATGGAAACTGCTGTTAAACTGAATACTCTAGAAGTTACTTCCATTGTTCTTAATACTGGAATAGTTCCACCACCTTAGTATCTCACTTACTTCCCACCTTGTTTCCTTGTAATGTTGTTATGCTCTCTACATTGGTTTTATGGAATCATTGATATGCTTGCTAAAACATAACAACATGGAGTCTTCCACTCCTGTTAGCTTGGTAACCCATGCCCAAGTGCTCATACATATTCACTATGGTAAGGTCTAGTTCACTTAACTCTCTGTCCTGATGTATCCCTCATCAAATCCTTCCTTCGTCTGGGGAAGGCATACATAATCCAATACCGGAATAGTCAAACTAGGATTGTACACAAGGGTTCGTCTCTTTCACCTTATGATACCCCAATGTTAAGTATGCTCATATATCTTAGGAGGACTCCCCATAGATTATCATGATCTGAATAAACATCATTGGAATGTACCCATTAGGGCTATGAACTCTATAACGTTAATAACAAACTCTAAGAGGTAACTTTAGGTACTGACCACAACTGTCTACAGAGGTATGGACCACAACTGTGGCTATGAAACTTGTAATAAAGGTCATACAAGAGGACTGCCATCCTAACATGTGGTAAAGAAACAAGGGTGGTCACAGTAATACGCAACATCCTGTGCACTGCAGAAGGATCTATCGACAATATAAACGTAAAAGATGAGCATGATAGGGGTAAACATCCATTTTCGTGGTCTCAAATCTCTGACCATGCTATAATAGCTCTCATTGACCCATCTTATCAACCTCCCATCCCACCTCTTCGTGCCTCATAATCCTATTAAAATTAACTCATAATTCTGCTCTGATACCAAAATTGTAACGCCCCCACTATACCTGTGCCACTGTTCATCTCCATAATTTCTGTTATAGAAACCCAATGAATGGGGCGTTATCGCTGCCCCGAAGGACAAGGCTCTATACACCATGACTGGATATAACATGGGTCACTTATACACATCCTCAAACTTCATCCAATCATGTACAAGTAATTACTAACTAACTTAAAGTTTACATCACCATAAACTTACATCACTGTCTACTGAAGTGCTTATCCAATGGTCTCCATATAATATGAACAACCATCACTATGAACCCATCCAGATGTTCTTGGACCTTCGATTTCTTCAACTGGGTTGGTAGAATAAAGCAAATCATGGGCATGCCTAAAACAAAACATGACTACACTTCGAACATTGAGCCGAAGCTCAGTACATATATTACTGTATCGTAAAAAAAACTTGAAACATTGGTTAGGCCTACGCTTTGCAATTCATTTTAAGTTAAAACAGTGAATGAGATGAATGTAAAGTTGCATTCCTAATTGTTATCTGATAGTGAACTCCTTTACACTGTTACGATATATGGATAGGTGTATACTTGCCAAGTCGATCGGGGACCTAGCCTGAAGCTGCGTGGGTAACTGGAGGGCGAATGATGATAACTGGCGGGGTCACTAATTAAATGATAAATTACTGTATAAGCTGATTCATTGATGTACCTGCTAAAACATTATAATTTTGATAAATACATGTTTCTAAAGATACAGACAGTGAACGAACCTAGGATCTTTTGACTGTAATCTCACTTGCAAAACATGTTTTTGATTTGATAAATATGTTGTGACTTGATAAGACTTATGCAAAATGGTGAACGATAATTAGGCCTCGACTCTGTTTCATAAACGTCATTGTAGGTATGTGAATAGTAAATGATCCTTACTCACATAATTGAGTAAGTAAAAGTATGTGTAATAGAAATTGAGTAATTAAATGGTGTACATAACTTGGGTATTTCAATATAACTTCAAAATTGAATTAATGAAAGTAATTAAATCTAGAGTTGGAAATGTCTGACCCGACACAATAAAACGACACGAACCCAACCTGAAGTTACTGAGAAAAATCGGAACCCGACCCGAATCGAATCGATTTTGATCCGAAGTCGACACGATTAGACGCTTTAGCATGAAAATATATTATTTTTCAATTTAAGGTAAATCTAGACTATTTTTAACACCGACACAAAATTAACCTGTTTATTAAATGGGTCGACCCGACCCGATCTATTTTCCAGCTCTAATTAAATCTGATATAAAGTAAATGAAAGTAAAATAGACCATAATGAGATAAATGAGATTACAAAAGAAAAGGCATTGATGGTGACAAATGAGAGAGTAGTTTTGGCCTTTTCTGAAATAGATTGCTGATACGAGTTTAACACTCGCTGATGTATAGCTTGGTTCAAGATAACAGTGAATACACTAGATTGGCTTGATAAATACGTTTGATACATTCTGAATTGAGTAAGTAATAGTGGTTTGAAGCCAAAAGGGATACATCTTGGTTCAAAATAACATAAATTACAATAACTTGGTCTGATAAATATGTTTTCTGAGTTAAAAATTCTCCCCACTTTTCATATTTTACTTATAAATCCATTAGATATAGAATTCCACCTCAATGAGTAATTGAACTCAATAGAAGCTATTAAGCTCACTAAACTTGATACTTTCTTTGTAAAATTCATAATTGATTCAAAGCTCATAAATAAACTCCCAAATTGTATACTTGTCTTCTTCTTTCTCATTAATCGAGGTACAAGTTCCATGAAAGTCCATGAATATTCATTTCCCTCTTAAATAATCTTATTTGGCCCAAAATACACAAAATGAGTGCATGATGAATCTCACTTGATCTTTATTATTGCTCCTTACACAATTACTCAAAATGCTTTCAAAAATCACCAAACTCAAAATACTCAACCAAAATTCATGAAATCTTATAGAAAATTTGAGAATAATATGAAAAATCTACAGTAAAATTGTCAGAATTTTCCTTTAAGTATACGCTGCACAGAAATTGCAATAACAGCCTAATTTGCACCAAAGTAGGTCAATTCATTTCAAAAATTCATAACTTTCCCCCTTGACCTCAAATGGAGACCTAAAATCCTAATATGGAAAGATTAAGAAGTCTCAAAAAACCTTTATTTACAATACAAAACATGATTCCCATAATAGGATTTCCAAAATGGGAGTAGAACACAAGTGTGACAGTTTTTGGTTGAACCTGCGCAGTTCTAGCAAAACAGCCATAACTTTGTCCACAGAACTCAGATTAAGGCGATTCAAAAGGAATTTGAAAACTAACACACTGATCTATCTATACACTAAAAATCATAAGTTTTTAATGAGTTGATCATTACCAGTTTAATCCTAAATTCACCCCCATTTTCTGTCATTTTCTGCCTTCACTATTTTTGCTTTCTCCTCTTTGTTCACATAAATCCTCACTTGAAATAATTCCAAATCACCACAATCAGATATAAAAATATCATTTAAGGCCTCTTATATGTAACCCATATCAAAGTCACAACAAATGAAACAAGCAAGCTTGGATTCAACTTCCATGATTTAACTTATTTAATCACACTTCCAATTCATTACTCACAACTTTAAACATCACTAAACTCAATAAAAATTGCATAATAACCATACTTGGTTCATATGAACATAATCTATAACTTAACCAATCAATAAAACTCAAAAATACATCAAGATAGAAATAGGATTTCACTCACTTTGAGCTTGGATACTAAAAGATGGAGATGATGTTTGATGTTGGAGGAGTTAGGAGGGGTGGTAGCCAGTGACTGTGGTGGTGAGCTAGTGGCCGACGACTAGCAGAGCCTGCAGCAGCAGCAATAGTAGCCACAGCAGGGGCTGTCATTGGGGGAAAAGAAGAGAAGGAGAAGAAGAAGAGCTTGGTTGATATATATATATATATATATATATATATATATATATATATATATATATTTTTTTTTTTTCCTAGAGCTTATCTCTCTCTCTTGGCTGATATTTAAGCTTGAAAAAGTAGCTTTTTGTTAATCAAAATTTAGTGCAAATGATGGTGATTAACTTAATTTAATTGCATCAAAATTTTCATGCCGCAATTTGAGCCCAAAATGAATCGAGCTGGAATTCGGACCCAAATGAATTAGGCCAAACTTAATGAATTTGGGCCCAAATTTTTGCATGGTTAAAAATTAATTTTTTGTGACATTATGAAAAATAATTTATCACCTAATTATATTACCGGGGCCTAATATCGATTCATTCAAAATTATTACAATAAATGAAACTTGAATTGCAAAATGAGGCCCAAAATGAATTTTCTCAACTTGGATGGTTAAATGGGATAAATAAACGTGAAAAATTAATAACATGGCTTAATTAAATAAATAAACGTGATTTAGGGTTGTGATGGAGACCATCTTGCCCAAACCTCTACTACTGCTAGTGAGCTCAAAGAAGTTCAAAAGAAACCTAAGGAGGTCAAGGAGATTGCGCTTATGTTCAGAAAAGCCATGGAGTTCAACCCCCTTCTAGCGCCTAGCTCATCTATGCAAAGGCCCAGTTTTGTAAGTCTGTTGTAGCAAGAAATAATGGGCAATTCTCATGAAGGCCTTCCCCTTATTCAAGCTTAAGGAATAAGCTTTCCAACAAGACCAACCACGCATTATTTGGAGTCCATTTGGTTAGTCATCTTTAGCCCACAAAATAAAGTGCCGAAATGCAGTCTAGTTTTGGGCAGTCATCACTCTTCGGCCCATAAATTTTAAACGGCTGATCCAAATGCAATGAAATACTTCCCTTAGAAACTAGACTCTTCCAGCTTTCTAGGGAATCAAGAATCATCGAATTTGGATAACAAACCAGAGAGATATGCCCATTTGAATCTGGCTAAGCTGCAAATGTGAACGCATTAATAGCAAAACGGGTGAAGCCTATGTATTTGGTCTCTTCGGCCCTTTACTGCATCCTTCCCCTTCCAAGCTGCATTCCCCCCTTCTCTCACAAGTCCAAAATGTGTGCGAACAAGAGGGTACATGCATGTCATGGCTACTAAGGTGCATTCCACTCAAGACACTCCAAGAGACACACCTCTTCACTCCAAAACCGTGTGCAGCTAGTTACATGTATTTGCTTGCTTTTCTCTCATACCTTTTCATTTGAAAGCTTGTATCTTTTCATGTACACAGCCTACTCTATATAAAGGCCTAGCACCAAGTTGTTTCGCATCATCCAATTGAAGAAATACAAAAGTAAGTTCAAGCATTGAGTGTTCATTCACTTCTTTTCTAAAACTTAGTTCTATATCTTGAGTTGTGGCATTCTCAAGTGGTGTTCTAGGTCCCTCTTTCTCAATTAGGTGGTGGTTAACTTCTGTATCCTAGTTGAGTTAAGGGATTGCCCAAGTCCTTGGCTTGAGTGGCTCCATTTGGATTATCTCTTGTCGAGTTCTTGAACTATCCTATCCTTTCCTTGTTTTCGCAAATACAAAAACACGAACCTAGCCTTGCTTGGTCATTTGGGTGCTCCTATATACATCATTTAGTATCAGACCTAAGGTTGCCCTTTGACCAAGTTTTTTTATCCCAAACACATTCCCTAACCAAAAACACAAAACAATCGACAATCAGCAAAACCGTGCAAAACCTACAGTTCCGGCGGACAGAACCTTGGCACGGCCACCCCATGTGGTACAGCACGACCGTGCCTCAGCCTTTTCTAGCTTTTTGCGTACCAGCACTCAAGCACGGTCACCCCGTTCCTACCACCTGACCGTGCCACCCCATTTCTCCCTAAAACAGCCTTTCTTCTACTCTAAACACCTTACAAAAATGTCTTTTAGCCGTTCCCAAGAGCAAATGAACGAACAAGTAGCAGAGTTGGAAGCCTAAGTGAAGTATCTTAGAACTCAACTTGGCCAACTCTTGGAGGAAAAGAGGAGATGGAATCGAAGCCCTTCCCACTCACGCACTCGTATTGACTCGGATGAATCCGAAAGAGAAGAAAAGAGCTACCATGCCAACTCAGGTGAGGAGGATACTCCTAGAAGAACTCAACGAAAGCATAGAGGTAGCCTTGGAGATTTCCGACTTGACATTCCAGAATTTGAAGGCCAATTAGACCCGGACCATTTCCTAGATTGGCTTCAAACCGTAGAAAGAGTCTTTGAGTACAAAGACATTGCCGAGGATAAGAAGGTAAAGCTTGTAGCCCTCAAACTTCGTAAATATGCATCCATTTGGTGGGCTAATCTTGTGGCAAAAAGAGCAAGAAACGGGAAAGGGAAAATAAGAACATGGGCTAAGATGAAAGACAAGCTCAAATCCAAATTTCTTCCCTTACACTACATCCAAGACAACTATTATAAACTCCATCACTTGAAGCAAGGGTCTAAAAATGTGGAGGAATACACTAGGGAGTTTGAACAACTCCTACTCAAGTGTGACCTAAGGGAGGATGATGCCCAAACCATGGTAAGATACTTAAGTGGTTTGGACGAATCCATTGCTCATGTGATCGAATTACACCCTTACACTTCACTAGATGATTTAAGCTCTCTATCCTATAAAGTGGAACAACAAAAGAAGGCCAAAGGTAAGGGAGCCGTATCTAAACCCACTCCTCGTCCTTTCACCTCTCAAAAACCCCCTTACTTCCCTCCAAAACCTCAAACCTCCTCACAACCCAGAAAGACCCCTCCTACCACCCCTATACCCTCCACAAAATTGCCTTCAAAACCAAAAGACAAAATCCGGTGCTTCCTAAGCTTCTGAATGTCCTAACAAAAGAATAGTGTCCCTTGTTGAGTATCAAGCTTCCTTTGAGGAGCCACATGAAGAAGAAGAAGAAGGATCCGAAGAGTACTTGGCCGGAAATGTTGAAGAAGTTGAAGAAGGCCCTGGCGAAGGAGAATTGTTGGTGATTAGGAGAGCCTTAAGTGGCTTTGCTACCCAAGACAATTTAGAGCAAAGAGAGGCTATTTTTCACATAAGGTGCACTGTTGAAGGGAAGGTTTGTTCACTCATCATCGCCGGTGGAAGTTGTGCCAACGTCGCCTCTAAGACCATGGTGGATAAACTCAAGCTCAAAGCCACACCTTATCCCAAGCCCTACACCATCCAATGGCTTAATCAAGGTAAGGGCATGCAAATATCTTCCCGTTGCCTCATCCCTATTTCCATTGGCAAAAATTATAGAGATGAAATTTGGTGTGACATAGTGCCCATGGATGCTTGTCACATCCTTTTGGGTATACCATGGCTCTTTGATAGAAGTGTCATCCATGATGGCCGGTTGAACACTTACACCTTCCATAAAGACCACAAGAAGATCACCTTGACCCCTCTCAAAGCCACCCACTCCCCTAAACCCAAAGACAACCCTCACATGGATGTCTTTCTCACCACCCTCCTCAAGTCCCAACATCATGAATATGAACCCTTTAAGGACTTGATCCTATTACAAACCGAGCCGGAACCTACTACCTACGCTCACCCCTTACTCTCCCCACTCCTCCAAACCTTTCAACATGTCTTCCCACAAGAAATTCCCCATGGCCTTCCCCCCACAAAGATCCATCCAACATAAAATAGACCTCATCCCTGGCTCTACTCTTCCTAATAAGCTGGCATACCGAATGACCCCTCAAGAGACCCAAGAGATCCAAAGACAAGCGGATGATCTTTTGTCCAAGGGATTGATTAGAGAGAGCCTAAGTCCTTGTGCTGTCCCGGCCTTACTTGTGCCAAAAAAGGATGGGAGTATGAGAATGTGTGTGGATAGTCAAGCCATCAACAAGATTACCATCAAGTACCGCTATCCTATCCCAAGATTGGAGGACTTACTAGATGAACTTCATGGAGCCACTATCTTTTCTAAGATTGATCTTAGAAGTGGCTATTATCAAATACGTATATTTGAAGGGGATGAATGGAAGACCGCCTTCAAAACCAAGGGAGACTTATATGAGTGGCTTGTCATGCCATTGGGTTTGACTAATGCTCCAAGCACTTTCATGAGGCTTATGAACCAAGTTCTAAAGCCCCTCATTGGCACATGTGTTGTTGTCTACTTTGACGACATTTTGATATATAGCAAAAGTGAAGAAGAACATGCCCATCATCTATATCAAGTCTTGAATATTCTATCTCAAGAGAAGCTTTATGGGAATCTTGAGAAGTGCCACTTTTTCACTTCCCAAGTCATATTTCTGGGCTATGTTGTCTCAGCCCAAGGCATTCACGTCGATGAGAGCAAAATCAAAGCAATTCAAGAGTGGCCGGTGCCTACCTCTATTCACCAAGTAAGGAGCTTTCATGGCCCAGCATCATTTTATAGAAGATTTGTATGAGACTTTAGCACCATAGTTGCTCCTATGACCGAGGTGCTAAAAAGCAAGGACTTTGTATGGACCGACCAAGCACAAATTGCCTTTGAAGAGATCAAGAGGAGGCTCACAAGCGCACCCATTCTAGCCTTACCCAATTTTTCCAAGATCTTCGAAGTGGAGTGTGATGCTTCCGGAGTTGGGATTGGTGCCGTTTTATCCCAAAAGAAGAGGCCCATAGCTTTCTTTAGTGAAAAGCTAAATGAAGCCAAGAGGAAATACTCCACATATGACAAGGAGTTTTATGCCATCATCCGGGCATTGGAGTATTGGCGCCACTATCTAGTAGGAGGAGAGTTTATCCTACATTCCAACCATGAGGCCTTAAAGTACATTCAAGGACAATACAAGCTCAACCCGAGGCATGCTAAGTGGGTTGAATACCTCCAGTCATTCCACTTCATCATTCAACATAAGGCCGGCAAGCTAAACAAAGGAGCCGATGCACTCTCCCTGAGGTACTTATTACTCTCCACCTTGAGTACAAAAGTCCTTGGATTCGAAATTGTGAAAGAAATTACCAATCTGATGAGGATTTCAAAGAAATCCATGAGAAGTGTTCCAAACACGCTTATGGACTATTTCACTTGGAGGAAGGATTCTTATTCAAAGGATCTCGGCTTTGCATTCCAAAATGTGAATTTCGGGAACTTCTCATTCAAGAGCTTCATAGAGGAGCTCTAGCTGGGCATTTTGAGGTTGAGAAAACATGTGCTATGCTCAAAGAGCACTATTATTAGCCACACATGTCCAAAGATGTGGAGCACTTTGTAAAAAGATGCTCAACTTGTCAAATGGCCAAAAGTCATGTCCTACCTCAAGGCTTGTACTCCCCTCTTCCCATACCTCAAGCTCCTTGGGAGGATATAAGCCTAGACTTCATCATGGGGTTACCTAGGACCCAACGAAACAAAGACTCAATTATGGTGGTGGTAGACCGGTTTTCTAAAATGGCACACTTCATCCCATGCCATGCCACCAATGATGCTTCTTATATTGCCAACCTCTATTTTACAGAGATTGTGAGGCTTCATGGCATCCCCAAGAGTATGGTGTCCGATTGAGATAGCAAGTTCCTTAGCCATTTTTTGCTTACCTTACGGAGGAAGATGGGAACTCAACTAAAATTCAGCACCACTTGTTATCCCCAAACCGATGGGCAAACGGAGGTTACTAATAGGACTTTGGGCACGTTGCTTCGAGTCCTTGTCAAGAAGAACATCAAGAGTTGGGATGAGATGCTAGCCCATGCGGAGTTTGCCTTCAATCGAGCTTAAGTAAGACAATTCACCTCTCTCCATTTCAAGTGGTATATGGGCAAAATCCAAGGAGCCTAATTGATCTCATTCCCCTTCCAACTCCCACCAAATTTAGTTGGGAGGCCAAAAAGAGAGCTACAGAAATCCAAGACTTGCATGCTCAAGTGCGCGAGAATATTGCCAAGTCCAATGCAAGAGCTATGTAACACGCCAATAAGCACAAGAAAGAGGTCCACTTCCAACCAGGAGACCTAGTGTGGATCCATTTGAGGAAGGAAAGATTTCCTTCCAAACGCAAGTCCAAGCTCGTGCCAAGGTCTGATGGCCCATTTGAGATCATAGAGAAGGTTGGTCCTAATGCCTATAAAGTTAACCTTCCTGGTGATTATGGCGTCTCCGCCACCTTCACTGTGGCCGACCTCAGCCCATACTTTGATGAAGATGACGAGCTTCCGAGTTTGAGGTCAAACTCCCATCTAGTCAGGGAGAATGATGGAGACCATCTTGCCCAAACCTCTACTACTACTAGTGAGCTCAAAGAAGCTTAAAAGAAACCTAAGGAGGTCAAGGAGATTGCACTTATGTTTAGAAAAGCTGTGGAGTTCAACCCCCTTCTAGCGCCTAGCTCATCCATGCAAAGGCCCAGTTTTGTAAGTCTGTTGCAGTAAGAAATAATGGGCAATTCTCATGAAGGCCTTCCCCTTATTCAATCTTAAAGAATAGGCTTTCCAACAAGACCAACCACACATTATTTGGAGTCCATTTGGTTGGTCATCTTTAGCCCACAATATAAAGTGCCGAAATGCAATCTAGCTTTGGGCAGTCATCACTCTTTAGCACATAACTTTTAAACGGCTGATCCAAATACAATGAACCCACTTTCTGTAGAAACTAGACTCTTCCAGCTTTCCAGGGAATCAAGAACCATCAAATTTGGATCACAAACCAGAGAGATATGCCCATTTGAATCTGGCTAAGCTGCAAGTGTGAACGCATTAATAGCAAAACGCATGAAGCCTATGTATTTGGTCTCTTCAGCCCTTTGCTGCATCCTTCCCCTTCCAATCTACATTCCCCCCTTCTCTCACAAGTCCAAAATGTGTATGAACAAGAGGGTACATGCATGTCATGGCTACTAAGGTCCATTTCACTCAAGACACTCCAAGAGACACACCTCTTCACTCCAAAACCGTGTGCAGCTAGTTACATGTATTTGCTTACTTTTCTTTCATGCCTTTTCATTTGAAAGCTTGTATCTTTTCATGTACATGGCCTACTCTATATAAAGGCCTAGCACCAAGTTGTTTCGCATCATCTAATTGAAGAAATACAAAAGCAAGTTCAAGCATTGAGTGTTCATTCACTTCTTTTCTAAAACCTAGTTCTATATCTTGAGTTATGGCATTCTCAAGTGGTGCTCTAGGTCCCTCTTTCTCAATTAGGTGGTGATTAACTTCTGTATCCTAGTTGAGTTAAGGGATTGCCTAAGTCTTTGGCTTGAGTGGCTCCATTTGGATTATCTCTTGTCGAGTTCTTGAACTATCCTATCCTTTCCTTGTTTTCGCAAATACAAAAACACAAACCTAGCCTTGCTTGGTCATTTGGGTGCTCCTATATACATCAGGTTGGGCTATTACAACAACCAATAATTTTTCGCTCTTTAGCTAAAGCTAAATATCAATCTATGGCAGCTACTACCAGTAAGTTGGTTTGGTTGAAAAACTATTTGAGATCTTTAGGGTGTTTCTTAGCATGCCTATGCATCTGTATTAATTTAGTCAAGCAGCAGTTCATATAGCTAAGAATTCAGTGTTTCATGAAAGAATGAAATACATTGAGGTTGATTGTCATTTTGTGTGTGAGTCATTGGAGTCTGGAGATCTTGTAGTTGCTTATCTACCCTCTCAGCAGCAACGTAATGATATTTTCATCAAGGCTCTTAGTAAGAAGCAATTTGTGTATCTTAAGGGCAAGATGTATATGATTGATCCTCATACTCCATCTTGAGGGGGAGTACTAAGAATATTGTGTGTATATCAAAAAAGCAACTGGGGGATTATGTTTGGCTTATCCATGATTACAGAGGACCATTTGGTGTATGTCAAAAATGCAATTGGGGGGATTATGTTTCTTACCCTGTACATTGATGACATATTGGTGATTGGGAACAACTTGGAGATGATCGAAACTACTAAGAAGTGGCTATCCTATGTCTTTGAGATGAAGGACATAAGTGAAGCTAAGTATGTCCTAGGTGTGTAAATAATTAGAAACAGTCCTAAGAAGCTCTTAGATATGCGCCAGAAAACATTTATCAAAAACGTCTTAGAACGATTTCGGATGCATAATTCCAACCCCGTAAAGACGCCAGTTGAGAATGGTCAAACCTTGAGTCTTAACCGATGCCCTAAAACAAATGATGAAAAGGAGGCAATGAATAACGTCCCTTACGCTACTGTCATTTACACAATGTTATGTACATGGTCTGATACTTGCATTGCAGTTGGTTTAGTAAGTCGTTACCAAAGTAACCCAAAACTTGCTTATTGGCAAGCTGTACAGATAATCATGCGCTACCTTAATGGTACAACTGACTTAGTATTTTGCGATCAAGGATGGGAGCTTAAATTGAGAAGATACTCAGATGTCTATTGGGGTAATGACCTGGATGAGTCTATCGACTATGAAGAAAAAGTGTGTTGCATGTAGCCTTGCCATGCGATAGGCAATGTGGCTAAGGAGTTTTATTTAGGATCTTAATCTTACTCCTAGAGTCGATGATCCTCTTGAGATGTTATGCCACAGCACAATTGTCATCCAATTTCTCTAAGGATCCGAAGTTTCGTCGGACGACCAAGCACATCAAGGGGCATTATCACTTTGTGCGAAGTACCATAAAGGCAAATGAGGTCGCTATGAAGTATGTCTCCACTAAAAAAAATGATTACTAATCCGTTAACTAAGCAATTCGTAGAAATGCTTTTAAAACTCATGTGTTGAGTCTAGGACTCCGTACAGGTTAGGTTTTTGGATGAATCTTGTTATGTAACTTATACATTTCTCTTATAATGAGCATTTATGTAATAAAGATAGATGTTTGTTTTATTAAATGTTCTTGATTTATTGTTAGACATATCGAAATGTCATAAGCTTGTGATTAACCTCGTTACACAGGCAATAGCCCTAACGCTCAAGTAGTGGGCATAATGAAACTGAATCATATTGGTACTAGGTGTGCAATAGGGACTACTCATACTAGAAGTGCATGAATAAAATCAAGGTTGCCAGAATTGGACCGGAGAGTCAACCGATGAAGCTAGTAGGTCAGTGGTAGGATCGGCCAGACCGGATTAGACCGGACTTTAGAATTATTTAAATTAACAACTATTCATAAATATTTGTATACTAAATTATTGAATTATTAGCTTTTAGACCAATAAATAAAAAGCAATAACTGTGAAAATTTAGTAAGTTTTTAAATAACAAGAAAATATGTTTTTTGAAACAATAATTGTCGTTGCTATAAATACAATGTCATTCCAAATAATAGTTTTGCCAATAACAGATGTCGTCGCAGGGTCGTTGCCAGTCAGGGCGTAGCAAAAGACAAAAGTAACGATTATCATAGTTGCGATAGCTCCTCTTATTGCAACGACCTTTGTCGTCACCTTAAATATGTCGTTGCCGAAATGAGAAAATGTTTGTAAAAATTGTTGGTATTTTTCGTAACCATATATGTCATTGCGACCTATACTATAAATCATTAGCAACTACTCTGTTGTTGTAGAAGCGTATAATTTTGGCAACAATTTTGTCATTGCAAAATGTACTTTATAGCAACTATTAGGTCATTGCAGAAGCTCATAACTTTGGCAACAATTTTGCCGTTGCAAAATGTACTTTAATTCATTAGCAACCACCATGTCGTTGCAGAAGCTCATAATTGTGGCAACAATTTTGTCATTGTAGAATGTAGTTTAAATCATTAGCAACCACCATCTTTTTGTTGCAAAAGCCTGTATTTTTGGTGACAATTGTGTCGTTGCAATTGATATTGTTAACTTTTCGCAACAATCTTTTGCCTGTTCCACTGTCTTTTTGCTGTCGCTGAACTTATTCTAACAGCAAAGCATTCTTTGCAAACAACACAACCATATATTTTACGCTATGTAACATAAACCTAAATAGATCCAAATTGTGCTTTGCTTACAAATCATAAATCCAAAGTTGACACATTCATCATAATAGTAGTCTCTGAAAAGTACATCAGTTCTAAATTTTCAACCAAAAAATCGTACTATCGACAAAAACTACTTTCAATGCCAAGAAAAAATTAACAATTGGTTTTGTGTCAATACTAACATCATGGCCTAATGAAAATGTTGACGGAAATTGTTTTTTAAACCTTCTCTAATTTGTCCTATAATCCAGCAACCTACAAATGTGTATATATATAACAACGTAAATTGTTTAAGAATAAGTATTTTACAAGATTGCAAAAACCATTGAAACATAAGGCTGACTTCAATAAAGGTAAATTGTTTAAGAATAAGTATTCTACATATTCTTAAGTTTTTTTTAATATCTATCTACAACTTAAAAAATATTATTATTTATTTTAGAAAATAAGTTAATAAGAAAATGCACCACAATTTATTTTGGGTTGATAATATGTTATCAATTCATTATATAAAGTGTCACAATAGAGAAATTTAAAAAATAAAAAGGAAAAGTAGCCCAACAAATCTACTAAGTCAAAGGCAATGGAGGAACCTTTATTGTATAATAAAGATATGAAGTGGATTAGTACCACAAATGTGTGATTGGTTCGGTGGTTGAAGTGGGTGAATAGCACACTGAATCAATTGGAGGCGGAGGTGTGTTGTTCGAATATGCTTGTTCACGCTTGGTAAATGTCATTTTTTTGTGAATGTTATCAACTCAGAAAAAAAAGCAGGTGATCACCGGTTTGGGCACCCGTTTTAATCGGCATAACTGTGTGATCCAATCGATCTTTGACTTGTTCTTGACTGGTCCGTTAATACAGCAGTTTAATATGAATAGTTGGACAAGACTATGATCTAGTTCGTACTGAACTGTCGAACCTGCTGGTCCGGTCCGATTATGATAACTTTGAATGAAATGAAAACATTTGCCTTAGTAAGTCTAAGATGAGACTCGAGAGAGTTGAAAATGAAATATGATTTCATAGTGAAGTCTTAAAAGATGAGTCTTGAGTGTCAAGATTAACATTTAGTATATTGATCTAAACACTACAAAAAAAGTGATTTTTACCAACATGGATACTTCTATTGCAATAAGTACATTTGCTGTTAGTAAAACCTTATACCAACAGATATTGGTCTGTTGCTAGACTGTTGGTAGAAAGGGGGGATGGTATTAGTTTTACCAACAGATATTGCAATCTGTCGCAATTGCTCCGCAATACCAACAGACTAAATCTATTGGTGAAGGTCATCGTGTTATCAATAGAGACATAATATGTTGGTGATGACAAGTGTTGCCATCAGATACTTCTATTGGTGCTAAATCAACTGGCGACATAAATTAGTTACCAATGTACTGTATCTGTTGGTAATTCTTTCTTTTTCCTACCTTTTTAATATTCTCCAACAACAAGATTTGTTGGTACTACTGTATACCGCCAAAAAAGAATTTCCATCAAACTGCAATTTGGTGGTAATTCTGTTCTTTCACACACCTCATGATTTGAAACATCTACAGCTAATAGTTCATTCGTTCAAGTGGGAACTATTTTTTTCAACGAATACATCTATACAAAATCAAACCTGTAGTACAATAGTTATCGACAATAGAAGAATCAACCCAAACAAAAGCACAGTGTTATTTAAAAGTTTTCAAAAGTGCTATGCATTCACTAAAACTTCATAAGAAATAAGTACATAACTCTAACAATTGCTTCATTGAAATTAAAGTCCAAACTATAAGTGCAAACTCAAAAACATTACTTGGTCTACCTAAAAGATAAGTCAAGACAAAAGTTAACCACATAAGAGAACTCAAACTATGACTCATCATTTGGTTCTTGATCATCAACCTCTTCGGCATTTTCTCCTTCAAATGCACGATCTTTTTCATTGTCATCATTAATATCCTCATCTTTCTCAAATGAAGAAAGAACATCCTCCATTATTCCCTATTGAACAACCACAAAAGCATAAATCTTAAGAAGAGGTGATGGAGAATATTTATAGTCATGTAATGACATTCTCCCTTAATAACATGATGTCAAATTTATCATAGCAAAGAGAACTAGAATGAGTTCATCATGGCAGCCCGCTCGAAGACAAAGAAGGCAGATCCACAAAAATGAAGTTAATTTTAGCATGTTAAGACGATCGATGTTCATACCAAAACTACATTTGCACGCAATAGCATGTCATCAAAAATGCATTCCTAGAAAACTATATGAAGTGCAAGACTAAGGTCGTGACCTATGGTCGCAGAACCTTACTCTGATACTATCTGTGAGACCCCCAACCCTTAGAGTTAGAAATATCAATAATTTATTAAATTCCTATTTAAATTCTGCAGCAAAACAGACAAAGTTTCTCCTAAAAACTGACCATTTTCCAGGCATAAAGGCTTATATTAATTCCCTGCATTGAGTAGAAGTATAAAAGAACATAGAAATAAGCTCAACGACGACACGCCGGAGTCCACAACTCTACAGGCCACTCTTCCGAAGTATACCAAAGATTAAACAATCAAGAAATAGGCTTATTATATGGCAAGAAGAGGACATATACAAATGATAAAGATTGTTATTACTAAGAGTATAGGAAGAAATAAACATAATTAAAATATGCATGATTTTTTCCAGACGTCAACATATGTTTCATTAATATAAAGCATAAGTAACATAAATAAAAGGTTGTTATTACTTTCAGATAACTATAAAACTATGAATAATTTAGGACGTACCGCAAGTTGATCTCTTGTAACCATCCTCTTCTTACCTGGCAATTTTCCTGTGGAAGACATAATCTAAAACAAAAAAATTTAGTACGGATCTAAGTATGGATGCTCACTAATTATTCGTACCAATACCTAAACTCAAGCTACTACTGTTTAAACAATCCTAACTTAAACCTAAACCTAGAATCAAGAACAACCTAGATTGGAGCAATCAAGTAGTCTAAACAACTAAACCAACCGAGGAAGGGAGAAAGAGTAGAAGAGTAAACCATGAACATTGAAATCAACCAATCAAAGCGAACCAGTAAACATCTAGACATCTAATATCCAACTGTGAACAAATGAGCAACCATGATTTAACAGATAGTGAAGAACAGAAAATAGCGCAGCCATTCGAATATGAAACAAGAAGAAGAGGGTGAGGGGATCTCAGATTTCAGCCATTACAAGCATCAAACTCCAGAAAACAGAGCAGCAATTCAGCTAAATACATAAACTCAAAGCACCAGAGAGCCGAATACAATCTGAAAGCATAACCAATAAAAATCAATTAAATCATCCAAGCTACTAAAATCGACTAAATCAACTAAACTACTGAAATCAACTAATCCAACTCAATCACTGAAATTAGAATCAAATCAAACTGCTTAAATCAATAAAAGGAAACTAAGCTATCGGGATGAAGTTGAGAACTAAAACAGAGGAGCAAAGCAACGATGCAATACCAGAACAGAGGAAGGGACTTCAACACTCTAACCGAAAACAACCATACACGAGCTTCCAAAGCTTGCTCACAATGGTAGATTCACCAGCATCAGTTTCGAATTAACAAACAGAGAAACAAGACGAACAGGGCAGATTTAGGGGAGCGGGAGTTGTGACCTAAATTCAACAAAACCAACATCCAAGATTTGCAAAATCACACCAAAATCGTGAATTACTACTGGAAAACTCAAAAATTATAGCATTATTACATAAAATTCGAAGCTAAGCAAACCGAAATCCAATCGAGAACAACCCTAAGTTCCTGAAACCCGAAATTGAACTTAAAATTAAACCTAAAATTAACCTTAAAATCATAAACGAAATTAAACTCAAAATTCAGCCTTAAATTACAAGCTACAAATTCGAATCACAACTCGAAACAGATCAAACCCTAAATCGCTAATATTGAAAATTAAAACGAACAACCTAAGATTAAATCTTAAAAAAAAGTTAAACTAAAACCTAATTAAACCCTAAAACTCCCTAGCTACCTCCTTCAATGGCCGCTTCCTTCATTTTATACCCGAGCGCTGCTTCGATCTCGCCCCTTCCATTTTCTTGCGTATTGTGGATGGTGAAGATGGGGACAGCAAAGGTGGTGTTGATGCTAGTGTTGATGTAGTTGCTGCGTGAATGAGGGGATGGTGGTTCGAGTTAGAGAGAGAGAGGAGATGAGGAAGAAAGAGATGCAAGGGATCGAGAGATGGAGATGAGGATGCAGCAGGGGTCGGGGTTCTAGGATTTCAGGTTCTAGGATGGGGTAATCGAGAGGAGAGAGAAAGTTAAAAGGGGAGGGGCTGATCACGTGCCAGGCACGCTTGGGGGGGGGGGAAGAAGAGCTGAACTGGTTTTTCTATTTTTTTGTTGGACCGGTTTATTATTTTTGTTTTTATTTCAATTGGGCCAAACAACAAAAGAGCTTTTGGGTTGAGTTCGAGTCCATTCGGTCCAATTTTCATTTTCTAGTATTTTCTCATCTTTTTCCCGCATTTTCTTGCATTTTTCCTCATTTATTCAAAACCTACAAAATAAAATCAAATCAAATAAAAACCTTAAAAATACGATTATAACGAGCATAAAACAGGTGTAAAAGTATCTCAAAAATAGCGTATTTTAGACACGAACAGTTGGTAACATGATAATAATACTAATGCACCATTTTTCATATGTTGGAAATATTATGACCTATTCTTCCTCCAAAATTGAAAATTGTAATACCAACAAGTAACTTAATCTTGATCATAATAACTTAATTTTAGTTTGGCACTCCTAATTTTAAGAAAAATAAAATTAGGCATAATTTTTTTATATATATTGATTTAATCTTTTAATGAACAATACCAACTTAGCTTTTTAACTTTCAAAATTTGTTGGTATAACTGTAACAATACCAACAGACTATTTGGTCATAGTAAATATTGTTGGTAATGTATTATCAATACCATCAGATGCATTTCTTCTGTTGTAATTTATTTGTGTTCCTTTGGTGCCAAAACTCATAGCCATTTTACCAATAAAAAAATCAATCTGATGGTGAAAACTTTTACCAACAGAAAATATTATTTGTTGCTATGTTTCTATTGCAATAAGTCCCCTTTTTTGTAGTGAGAGGCTCATGTTAGATTTTTAGCTGAAAATCTAGACTGGCAATTCGCATGACATATTAAGTGACGAGCCCAGCTAAGTGGGAGCTCTGTCATGTCACACATTTCATACTGTGCGTGCTTGAAAGACGACCTATGCATGGAGCGACAATTAACTTCCTTATCTTTATTGCACCGATATTTAACTTCATTTTACCCCTTATTTGACCCACTTTTCTCATGGTTTTCATGTCGAATCTTAAGGAGAAATGGTCAAATTTGCCCCTTTTGGCTCATAATGCACTTATTTGGTTGGTTTGTCTTGGAGTTTTGCCAAAGAGACGAGAAAGTCACCAATTTCAATAAGGAATGAGGCATTTGGGATGCATTTTGAGGTGGAATAGAGGTCTGACAAGCCCCGGGAGTAAAAGGAAGCAGAGAAGAACAGTGCAAGACCAACCTACAGGAAGGCACGACCGTGCACCATTGGCCGAAGCCACGTACGGCCGTGTGTCTGACCGTGCATGGTGGCGCACGGCCGGCCGTGCGTCTTGGCACAGCCGGCCGCTGGGGCCTGCTTCTGTGATAAAAAGGCCTTTTCGGCCAATTTTCTAGGGGGTTACACGGGGGTTCGCTTGGGACTTCTCTTCGGTGATTTCTAGGGTAGTTTAGGTTAGGTTTTAGCAAATAAAACCTCAATAGGAGGATTAGTTTAGGATTAAATATTGTGATCTTGGATTCAACCTTTAGATTTCAAGTTCTTTCTATCAATTCAAGACTAAGTTTTCTTTCCTTTTCTCTCTCTATTTCATATCTTGTTCTTGTTTTGATTTTGTTAGTTTATTTCTTGTATTTGTTTTGTTTAGTTCCAATGTTTAGTTTTCATGGTTAATTCATGTTTGTTTAGTTGTTTAGATTTGATTTATTTCATTCTCTTTGTTCTCTTGTTCATGTTCATGTTCTTGTTTGTTAGTTTAGGTTTTTATGTATTTGTGATGTTTAGTTGGTACATTGTGTTGGCTTGAATTGTGATTAGCCTCTTAATGGCTAACTAGTCTTGTATTAGGCCTAACTATACCCAATCTATGCCTAGAACATAGAGTTTTCTCTCACACCTGCCAAGTGTTCGATGAAATGCTCGAAAGAATTTTCATCCATATTTTTGGGCGATTGACTTATGCTGAGAGGTGAGATTAATTAGCTAGTGTGGGGGAGGGAATAGTCGAGTTTAGGACATAAAAATAGTATCTAATTCGAGTTAGGTCCGGGGGTTGCTAATTTTGTGGTCTAATTGGACTAACCCCATGAAAATAGGTGGTTAGACTAATTAGGCTAGCTCATGACCCTTGAGAGAGGACTTGGGTGGTCTTCGATGGTGCAACCGACCATCTCTAGTTCATAATGTAGTTTGGATAGGTTAGAACTCTCCTCAATTAGTTGGTTCATCCATTGATCAAATCATAACTCCAAGTCGCTTTTTTCTATGTTTGTTAGCGTAGTTTAGTTTATCCTCTACCCCATTTGATTTTGCCTAACTCGAGACGCTTTAGTTAGTTCTGGTAGTTGAAAACACAACTCCTTGCGGACGACACCCCAAGTACTCAATGATACACCTTGCAGTTGGGGTTTATAAATATTAAAACTCTATTTGTGTTTTTTCCCTAACAATCTTTTATCATATGTGACGTTATGAACGATGACCCTTCAACTTAAAGCTATGATATACAGTCGAAACTTTGAAACTTGATGATGCTATCTTAATGTGTTTCTCAAGCGCCACAATATATGCGGTCCAATGAGAATACGTTAGAAAAGCAGTTAAGTTAAAATAAAATATCATGAGTGTTTAAGAAACACTGTCCATTTTCATCATATCAGCCTGGGTGATTATATTGAGTATATATTTGAATGATATATCATATGGCATAAAAGGATTAGAAATTCCGCCGGTGATCTTTAGGATGATTTGGGGTATTTTATTTCTTGAAAGTGTTATATATATTAGTTAGATTGTAAGTTAATATAACACTATTGGTTACTTTTTGATCGCACGCCATATTCCTGATATGAAGCATGAAGATTTGTGATTCGTGGGAAGTATATGATTTGCGGCTTGCATAGCCGAGTGAGAGCTGATGATCGACCCTAATATAATTAGGGCTGATGGCCACCAAGCCGCTCAGTGACGAAAACCCTAATCGCCCCAACCGATATAAAGAGGTCTAAGGGGGTCGATTAATGATACAAAAAAATATAAAGAGCTCTAAATCTCCTCCCTTTCTCTCTCACGGCCTCCCAGCAGTCTAGTAGGACTCAGGTTTAGGACGTAACATCCGAGGTGACTCTAATAGACTACGTATGACAATTATGACAACCTATTCTGCATTAAGGTCAATCATTTATTTTTCCAACATTTATAAATGTTGAGCAAGTGAAATGATGATCGGATCTAGAACATAAAAAAAAGGAATATGTGTAGTTAGAACAAACTGATGGCCAAGGCAGCTTGAATGAAAATGTTGTTTTTTTACCCACAAGGACATATTACGTTAGCTATTTCAACTTACAACTACTTATTCCCTTCTCTCCCTCTATTTACACTTGATAACTAATTTATAACATATGTTCTCACTCACCTCATATACATGCATTCCCATCTAGTTAGCATGAACTTCTTATTTAGACACTAATGAAACTACATAGTTGAAAATAAACATATTAAGATAAACATTATCCAAGAACATTAATCACTATATCCAAGACCACACATACCTTTCTAACACATGTATAACCCATTAACCTCATTCAAATATTAGTTAATACTAATCTAGCACAAGTAATGCAACCTAAATAGGATTAACTTCTCATTAAAACCTCAACCTTAACCTCACTCTCCAATCTATGATAACATACACATCTAAACTTTAATCACCTAATTCTCATTATTTTCATTCAAACATCCATTATATTTTGCTCAACCCACCAAATAACCCAAAATCAACCTTGTATCTTTATTTAAGTCATTGCCCTTAATTATGTAGTTGTGGTCAAAACATAACATTTATTAACCTCGTATATACATAGATATATTTCTCATTTTAACACCAATTAGCTCATTAAACCTTAATGAATCAATAAGATTGTCTTAAATATTATTCAAACCCTAACCCTAATCCTTCCATCTCATGATCACAACTCACTTATCCAATGCATTTTTGTCTTCTAATTTCAGTAAATTAGGCATTAACATCTCCTTAAACTTTATTAAATTGCATAACAAACTTAGTCTCCATCCTAATCACCAACCCACTATTTGAAACATAACAACATATCCCACATATATAATCCACAAATTACCTTCAATTCTTTCATGAAACTGATCTAAATATCATCAATCATCATAATCAAACTAAGATTCAAGCATCACATTCAACCCTCACTCATCACCTTCCTCAATTTGCAACTCAATTCAACCATCCAAAATAATTCAAGAAACTTACAAATAAATACTCACTAATGACATTTACACCATTTACTATCAAAATTCTGGCATAAAAGATCAAAATTGAATCAAGTGGGAGTTAGGGTTCTCACCTCTCAACCCACTCAAACACACACAAAAAGGATAGTGAAACAGGCCGGTTGGAGGGCGGCAGCTCCCTGGCAACGGTGGGCGGCAGTTTACGGTGGCAAAGGGCGGCCGGCGTGCGGCAAGGGAGGGGGTTGAACAGCAGCAAGACAGGGGAAGGGGAAAACGGGTTCTGGGCAGGTTGGGGCTTTGGGTTTCTTTTCCTTTTTTTGTTTCTATTTTTATTTGTTTTTCTTTTGTTTTGTTTATTAGTTTAGTTAATTTATGCATTGAATTTTAATTATTCTTTTTCCTTTTTTTATTTTTATCCCCCTTTTATTACTTGACACACAATCCCTTTTCTAGATTTTTTTTATATTTATGCAACCCCTTTTATTTTATTTTATTGGTTTATTTTTATTCTCACATTATATACATATATATATTTTTAGATCCCATTATATACATGTATAATTGAAGTATTAATTTTAGCTAATTAATTGATTTAAATTTTACATCCTTCGGATATAATTTTGGGAGAAGGCATTCTCATTTCCTTTTATTGTTATTGCTATATTTGTTCATTTATTCTTATTATTATTAGGCTCTTTTATTTAATTAATTTATTTCTTTATTTATTTATTACTATGTGGGCATTCACATATTAATTAGAACTTGAAGGAATTATTTAAGGAGCATTACAAGGTTTATGTCGAGGCTACGTTATCATTTCAACCTGCGATGCATAAATATATATATACACACATAAAATGATAAATTGAAATGTGTAATTGAAATGCGGCGCCCAACTTAATTTAATTTGTGATTAGGGTAATTTGAAGTAATTAATAAGAATTTTAGGTTCGGGTTGTTACACAATAAATGAGCTTTGAACGCATCACTAGGAATAGGTTTAGTCAAGGGAACACAATCATTTTGTTAGGGTGCATATACCTAATGGTAATACTTTTTCTCTCCATGACATCGCTCTCCCACCTAGGGTGCAGGTATGTTCTGAGGTTGACCTAGACTCATCTGAGTCACCACCCCAATTGACATTTGAGTATCCTCTCAACTTAAGGTCTTCTTCTTGATAGCAAAAGACTAAGTCAGCTACACCACAAAGGTAGCACTTGACTCTCTTGACGGCTTTCCAATTAACAAGTCCTAGGTTACTTTGATAACATCATATCAAACCAACCGCAAAGCAAATGTCAGGCCGTGTGCATAACATGACATATATTAAGCTTCCCATGACACTAACGTTAGGGACATTGTTCATTTTCTCCATTTCATCATCTGTTTTATGGCACTTATCAATACTCAAGGTTAGACCCTACTCAAGCGGAGTATCTACTGGTTTAGAATTGTACATCTAAAATCATTCCAAGACCTTTTAAATGTACACGTCTTGGGACGGTTTTGGATTATTTTCACTCCTAGGATATACCTAGATTCACCTATATCCTTCATCTCAAAAACATAGGACATCTACTTTTTAGTAGCTTCGATCAACTCCAGGTTGTCCCTAGCTAATAGTATGTCATCAACGTACAGGATAAGAAACATAATCCCCCATGTTGATCTTTTGACATATATACACAATGGTCTTCTGAAACCATAGATAAGCCAAACTAAGTTATGGCTTTATGGAATCTAAAGTACTAAGATTTGGAAGATTACTTAAAATCATATATGGACCTTTTAAAATGCCACACTCTGTCCTTTTGTCCCTTTGATACAAAACCAATGGGTTGATCCATGTAAATCTCTTCCTCAAGATTACTATTGAGGAAAGCAATCTTTACGTCCATTTCGAATAACTCAAAGTCCAAATGGGCAACCAGGGCTAGGAGAAGCCAGGCCTAAACTTATTGATTAAACCATCTACCAGATATTTTATCTTGAAAACTCATTTGTTTCCAATAGACTTACATCAGGATGGAGATCAACGAGGTCTCAAACCTTGTTCTTGCCATTGAGTCCATCTCATCTCTTATGGCATCCATCCGCTCTTTGTGATATGGTGAATCAATTACCTCTTGATAAGAGGTAGGATCCTCAACTTCCAAGAAAATGTATAGGAAAATGTCCTCTTCCATGCCCACTCCTTTGGATCTTGGGACCTTCATTATTTATTTGCCTAGGTGAGAAATCCTCCCTCTTTCAGTAAGAGGTATGGGACTAGGACGCCCTTCCCCTTTCCCTAAGAGGTATGGGACCCTGAGCACTGAGAGAAATACTCCCACTATCTATTGGAGGTCGGATCCTAAACGTGTAGATTAACTGCATGTTCAGGAATGAAAGGTTGAGGATAAAACTTATTCTTAGGCTGACTCTCCTCAACATTTGGAGAACGAATCTCATTTTCCTTAACAAACTAATCTTCACCATTCCTATCAAATAAAGAAGGTGTAACATCTTCGGTGACTTAGTTAAAATTCAAATCTTCGCCCTTACCGAGAGATGTTGAAGATCTTGTTGCAATTCATACAATTCGAAGTCATTTTTAAATTTCACCAAAGTCCTAGGAACTCATTTGCAAGAAGATCGATATTGCGGGAATTCATTTCACGATCCTAATTGGTTTGAAAAGTTCTAATATATCATTCCAATTGAGTCCTATTACCGCTGTAAAGTATATGAACACATCAATTACCTAATAATGGTGAGATAATAGGTACACATACCTACATCACGAATATATCACTCCATGATGTGTTTTCACATTCAAGGGCCTGTAGATGTCTGGAGTGAATGAACACTAAAGGATTCGATGCCCTTGAAGCCTTCCTAAAAGACTTTATAGTTATTTTGCTAGCTAAACTTAACTCACACATGGGCAACTTAGCCCTAATGAGTCGGCCTTAAAAGACTATATTAGGTAGTTTGATAACTCTATCTTAGCCCTCATGGTCAAGACGAGCAAGCTTAAAGCAGAGTCGAAAATGAGGCAAAGATGGAGGTTGTTCTATTTCTTCCAAAACATCGAAAACTCATTTCAATGTGGTAAGACCAAACAAATCGCCATTGTATATGATATCTAAGACATAAACTAATCTCAAAAACAAAAGACACAAGGGAACATCGTACCCAAGGTGCATAGAGAGCATTGTGAAGAAACAACGTAATCCCTTCACAGAGCTTCAAATGATATGTCCTTAATTCAAGGACATCTACTTCATCGTCGTTACCTAAAGCGACAATTTGTGAACCCACCGGACAATGATGAAAGTTCACAAAATCAACTTAGTCCTGAACTATGTACTTGGTTGCTCCTATATCTACAATCCATTAAGGATCATAATTGGCAGTTGATGCTTAGGAACACAATATTATCCAGGAGCGACTGTAAAAGAAGGTACCTTAATCATCTTAGGATAATCCTAAGCATAGGATCCCTTATTTTCACAGTTATAGTCCTTCACACGTGCTATATGCATCTCTTTATTTCCTTTAGCCCTTTTTCCTTTTGCAATACCAACCTTAGGCCCAGAATTTTAAGAGGAAATTAATCTGGATGAACCTAATGCTAAGCTAATCCCACCTGTACTTAACAATGGGATAACTTTCAATTCTCTCACTAGATCATCATTGATGCAATACGACAAAATATAGCAGTTGTATCGATCTAGTCTCGAATCATTTTTGGTATGCCTTTAAGTTTTCTTGATACTGCTCACTAGCAGTGCCATCTTTGCCATTCTAAGAGACATAGAACCTGACGAGTATTCTAACACTTCACGCTCATTCAGAAGAAAACAAATCTTCTGACATTTTGTGTTATAGTCAGCACTATCAAGTTTTTCATTGGTAAACAAATTACCAATCATGTTTTAATTGCCATATCTAGAAGTATATATTTTAAAAGATAGACATTAGGCATATTTTCAAATAATTAAATTATCAAAAACTCCATCATTCATGCCGTATGATCAAAAATTTCGCTAAACTCATAATCATTACATACAGACATAAACTAGAAGTTTTTATAATTTAATTATCACATTTTTCCATTAAATAAAATTTATGGAGAACGTTATGGTTAAACTAATTAACATTTTAGAAATACCACAAAGATATTCAATTTATCATGTAAAGCAAATTTAGATGAAGTTATATCATTACATAAAATAAATTTATATAACTAATATGTCATTTAAAACTATATCAATGGCATATCAACCATAAAATTCAGATTATTATATAAAACATATTTATATAATAAAATAAAATGATGAAACATATTCATTGTAAAGTGTTACAAATGGATTTCATAAAAGCCCAAGTAGTATAGTGTTATATAAAACACATTTATAATATCATAAATTTAATTTCACGAAACGAATTCATAAAGTTCTGCTAAATAACATGATTAGCAGGAAACATGAAACGAATTCACATTCATTAATTTGGGCGAGGTAATATTGCTAACACAATCTAGCAAATTTACTACAACTCGTGTTGTTCGTAAATATACAAAACACATTTATATAACCGTACTAATTGATGCTTGAAATGAAACATATTCACGTAATCGAATGCAACATAATTTGTAATTTGAAACATATCCAAACATTAATCGCAAGTACTGATATAGAATATATCCATATAACATTAAAATTTGAATGAAACTAATTCAAAGTAAAACTTGCAAATTATATAAAACGTATTCATATAATATTGCTAACTTAAATTTCATGAAACAAATTCATGAAAAAATCACATGCCATATGTATCCAATAATGGCATGAAGCTCATTCAAATAACATTTTACATTTTAAATCACATCAAATGAATTCATGTAATATCAATACAAAAATATTACATAAAATATAACATAATATGAAACTTATTCATATAATAACATGAAACAAATAAAATTCTCAAAGACAGTATTACATAAAACTTATTTATATAATATTGCTTGTAATATGATACAAATTCATACAACTTAAATCCAAATGATTATCTATAGATCATTTAACACGAGATTTATAATTTCAGGTTGTTTCATATAAGACGAATTTATATGAAAAATGAGCATGTAATACTCGACATTTTTACAATAAACATATTAATGTGTTTTTTTAATAACAAGTTCATGCATTAAGCTCCACATAAGATGAACTTATATATGTTCGACACCTTCAATCAAAAGAATGGTATACATTCCTCAAGCATTTGCATGATGATCTAGAAAATAAGAATTAATCAATATTCTTTTAACTTTAAAAAACACAATAAAATATGTCGATAAAGTTGGCAACTTGAATAGAGACCCTGCTAAGCATCGAAGCTCTCAATTTTTTTTTTTGGGCTGCTTGTCTCTCGGGTTTTGTCTCTCAAAAACACTCTTATTCTCAATCTCACCTCTCACTCTCTCCACCCTCCATTTCTCTCTGTACGCAGTCAAACATGGAGCACCGAAGCTCCTCCTTTTCTGGTTTCCATGAACGACTCCTATTCCTTTACCTCGCCCCCTATTCTTATGGCGGTTCAATCAAAGTAGCCACCACTGCTATACCGCAGTCCAAAACACCCAGATGATGGAAAGAACCGCTACCCTCAGCCTCTAATCGAAGGCCTACAACCTCAGATGTCGCTAAACTGACACCACCAAGGCATAGATCGGCCACCAAGGAGCCGAAATACAACATCCATGCGCCCAACGCACATCTCATGTAGCGGCGCGTGGGTTATTCTCAACATTCTCGGTGGCACGTGGTTGTGAGTCAAAGTGTTTGTTTGGCGGTTTCAAGCAGATCGACATATAGAAGAGGAGGTGGAGGAAGAAGGTAGTCAAAACATCACCTTTGTCACGGCGCGTGGCACACACATGCCACCCCTCTATGTGGTGTCTGATGGGCACGTCCGCAGCCTTTCACACGCTTTCTTGCCTTCTCTCAATTCCTCTTTTTTTCTAATTGTTATTACTATTTGGTACATGTGTGTGAGGTCGAGGCGCTGGCCAGTAAGGCCGTCGGCGTAGTTGGTTCTCCAAGCACAGGAGCAAAGGCAAAGAGGTGTTAGCCAATTTCAAGGTTAGGGAAAAAAGTAATGGAGCCAAATCTAGATTGGGGTTTAGGGCAGAGACACGAACTGAAAACATAATTCATGTTGCCATAGGCCACTGAGGCCAACTAGTGACAACCGCCATCGTTACCACCTCCTGGTGGCGCAATGGGTGGAGAGACGTAGAGAGGCAAGTCCTCGTTAGGCTATTGGATTCAGTTAGATGGTGATTCTTAGGGTTAGGGGCTGAGTTACGTGTAACACACAACTGTTCATGAGTTCAATTTAGCATAATCATCACTTAGTGATATACACAATCATGCTTTTAAGATTCAGTTAGCACAATTGCAGGATAACCTTAACGAAAACATGTTGACATTAATCTTAATTAATATAATAGCAAGATTAGATAAACTAATTACATATAAATCGTGATTGCTACAGTCGGTGTCAAAACCGAGCAACCTGGCTCTGATACCACTGTTGGAAAATAAGAACGTCCCTTAGTAATGCGGAAGCATAGATCTTGTTACTCATGATTCGCCCACGTGTTGTTGAATTAGAACTAACGGTGGCTACTAGAGTCACCGTAGTTATCACACCCCAAACCCGAGCCCGATTGATGGCGAGGCTAGCGTGAAAAGAGGGAAGAGAGAATTAGGGTTGATGTTTAGGTTTCTGCCACTAATACAGAATTAGGTCACTAAAACCCCTTATATATAGTAGCACACAGCTTGTAACCGACAACGAGTATTTAATAGGAATGATTAATACGTAATCAATCATTCTGTAATCCCCCACTTAATGTGGGTTATTAATGTGACCGGTATACTCGGTCAACAATAGTGATACCTCATGCTTCAACGCAGGACATGTCACATAAAGCATTTGAAGAATGAAACAATCCGCGCGTGAATGATGGCTAAATGTATCAATGAATATGGTTACACTAAATGTTATCCCTTTTTTTGAGATTTTGCAGCATCAATGGGCAGACACATAAAATTAGTGTCCTGTTGTATAAAAGTTCAGTGATGATACTTTTAGACCAAACCTGTACCCTTACTAGCAGAATACAAATTGGAGTAAAACCTTTGAATTGGATTTTAGGCGAACACAGTAGAGGAAGTTAAACGAATTGAACTCACAGTGACAGAGAGATGTGTTTTGAGGCTACTAAATTCGTGCCTCTCATTCTCTGGCCTCTTCATCGATATGAGGTGTATACATATATACATATATACATAAATATGTGTGTGTGTGTGTGTATATATGTATATACACACACACACACACACACACACACACACACACACACACACATAATATGCACACACACACACACACACACACACACACACATGACATATATATATATATATATATATATATATATATATATATATATTATATTTATATATATTATATACATTTTACACACACACACACACACGCACACACACACGCATTGTGTGGTGTCGGTCTGTGTATATATATATATATATATATATATATATATATATATATATATATATATATATATATATATATATATATATATATATATATATATATATATATATATATATATTATATATATATATATATCTACATGTACTATATATATACTATACATATATATATATATATATGTGTGTGTGTGTGTGTGTGTGTGTGTGTGTGTGGTAAATATGAGTTATCTATTAGGCTCCCTATCTCAGGGAAGAACTCAATAGACCAACCAGACAAGGGGAAGGGGGACAAAGCTGCCAAGGCCTAAGGCCCAAACACACACACACCCTCTCTCTCCTAATTAATTGGCAAAGAAAGGTCCCTCCCAAATTGGAATCTGGGTGGGGAGGGTGGAGCAAATGCAGTCATGCCAATCTGCTATAAACAGATAGGCATATATATATATATATCTATATATATATATATATATATATATATATATATATATATATTATATATTATAAGCAAACCCTAGCTTAACCTCCAAGGTAGCCTAAAAGATAAATACAAGATATTACCTAAAAAAAAATATACATATAAAAATATATTCCTAGTACTCCTCCTCAAGGTGGAGCATGAGGATGAATCATTTACATCTCGCCCTAAGATGCACAAACTGCTTCTTGCCAAGAGCCTTTATGAAAATATCAGTATGTTGCTGCTGAGATGGTAAATAAGCAACTATAAGATCTCCAGGCTCTAATGACTCACACACAAAATGACAGTCGACTTCAATGTGTTTTTGTTCTTTCATGAAACACTAGATTCTTGGCTACATGAGCTGCTACTTGGCTATAATAGTACAAACACATAGGCATGCTAAGAAACACCCTAAAGTCCCAAATAGATTTTCAACCAGACCAATTTACTGGTAGTGGCTGCCATGGATTGATATTCAGCTTCAGGTGAAGAGCGAAAAATTGTTGTATGTTCCTAAGTTCTCCATGATACGGGAGATCTACCCAGAGTCACCATTTAACCTATGATAGAGTGCCTAGTAAGTGGACAAGCTCCTCAGTCAGCATCACAATATGCATGTACCTGAAGATTACTATCGACCTGCAGCAGAATACCATGACCAAGTGTAGCTTTCAGATAGCGTCAAACTCAATGAGCTGTATCCAGATTCTTTGCCTTTGGAGTTTGCATAAACTGAGATAAAATATGAACTGCATAACTGTGGATGAGTAATAGTAAGGTAAATAAGACGACTGACCAACCGTCAATATCTTCCTCGATCATCAAGATTCTGCTCTTTAGCCAAAGCCAATTTATGATTCCCTTCAATGGGAAAGTCCACTGGTTTGCTACCTAAGAGGCCACATTCATCCACTATTTCAAGGGCATACTTGCACTAACACAAAAAATTAAAAAAACCAAGCGATCCTCTTGCCACTTTAATGCCCAGGAGGTACTTGAGGGGTCCAAGTTCTTTAGTGCAGAAGCATGAATTAAGATACTCATTGAACTCCTGACAAGCCTAAGAATCATTACTAGCAAGTATAATATCATCCACATAATCCAGTAAAGCCAAAACAAATATGCCTTTTGTAATACATAAAGAGAGAATAATCCGCATATGATGATCTGACAAACCCATAGTCTCTAAACTTAGAAGACTATTGTCGTCGTACTTGGAGTAATCCGTATAGGGACTTATGAAGTTTGCAGACTTTGTTTGGTGAGGAAGTAGTAAAACTAGGTGGCAAGCGCATATAAACTTCTTCGTCAAGATCTCCATGCAAGAAGACATTATTGACGTCCATCGGATGCAACTCCCAACCCTTTGCAGTAGTAACGGACAGACAAGTCCACACATTAGACATCTTGGCCACCAGTGCAAAGGTCTTATTGAAATCAAAGCCTTCTAATTGATGATCATGCGAACAACAAGTCAAGCCTTGAATCTTACAATAGTATTGTCATACGTGTACTTTATCTTATAAACCCATTTGCAATTGATGGGCTTCTTCCCTAGTAGAAGATCCTCAATGGTCCATGTCTAGTTTTCTTCTAGAGCTCGTATTTCTTCTCGCATAGCCTTACGCCATCATGGGCCTTTTGCAGCTTCATGGTAATTCCTGAGCTCAATAATTTTAGTAACAGTAGCTAGAAATGCTTTATGAATATTAGAGAATTTATTATATGTGATATAATTAACTCCACAAATTCTTATATGAGACAGTCTCATAGTAATTTATCGTAAGACCGCTTATGTAGCAAAGCATTTTTCTTTTAAATTTAGAAAGCGATTAATTAGTACGTGAGACGTCTCACAGTATAAGTCATTGATGGGAAGAATTCGAGGTTTAAAGTTATAACCCCAAGTGCAAGGTTTATCATCGAGTACTCAGAGTGTCATCCACTAGGAGTTAGGTTTCAAGTACGGGATTAGCTAGAGTGACTCAATCTAGGCCAAGAAGGAAGGAAATAAAAATAAAGCTAAATTAAGCTAATAAAAGCAAAAGATGTGGCTTGAGACTATGATTTAACCAATTGATTAACTAAATAGACATGATAAGTCCTAACCTACCCGACCTCAACTAAGAACAAGAGATGATCGGTTGCACCTTCGAAGACCACCCAATCCCTCTTTCAAGGGTTATGAGCTAGTCTAATTAGTCTAACCACCTATTTTCATGGGGTTAGCCCAATTAGACCACAAAATTAGCAACTCTCAGACCTAGCTAGAATCAGGACTATTTTCATGTCTCGAACCAGGCTATTCCTCTCCCACACTAGCTAATTGATTCACCTCTTAGCATAAGTCAATCGCTCAAAAATATAGATGAAAGCTCTCTTAAGTATTTCATCGAATACTTGGCGGGCGTGAGGGAAAACTCCACATTCTAAGTGTAAGTTGGGTGTGGTTAGGCCTAATCCTAGCCTAATTAGCCATCAAGAGACCAATCACAATCCAATCCAACCAAAATCGTGACTAATTAATTACAAAACATAAAAGCCCCAAATTAAACCTAAGCTAGCAAACATGAACATAAACATGAACAAAGGGGGAGAGAGAAAATTAAACTAAACATGGATTAACAATAAAAACTAAGCATTTGACTAAACAAAACCAATCACTAGCATTAAACAAACAAAATATAAAAAAGAACAACATATGAAAAAGAGAGAGAGAAGAGAAGAAAACTTATGCTTGATTGGGTGAACTTTAAATCCAAAGTTTGAATCCAAAATGCAGCCCAATTAATCCTAATCTACCTACCTTGTTTCCTCCTAATGAATTTTTTAAAGCTAAACCCTAAGCTAAACTACCTAAAAATCGACCAAAAAATTCCCCCCAAAAGTCCCGAAGATGGGCTTTAAATATGAATCGAGCGGGGGAAAAGGGGCGAAAACAGTAGGTCAAGAGCCAACGACCATTGGCATGGCGACCACTGGCCGTCGCCAGCTAAGATCCGTTGGCGATCGCCTGGGTGACCACAGTCACTAGGCACGATCGGTCAGCGGTCGCCTGAGCGATGGCCTGGCTGACTGCTGCTGCTGGCTGGTCTGCGACTCGCCGTTGTGCAGTCGACCGTCCTCCTATCGTGCGATGTTTTGTCTTCTTCTTTTTTTCCTTTTTGCAACGTTTGCTCAATGGGATTTATTATCTACAAAAGTGAATAAAACGAGTAGAAATCCTAAAGATTATATTATTGTACGAGCTAAAATTAGGTGAAAGAGGCACGTAAAATACGATAAATTAGTGCCTAGCAGTCATTGTAAGACAGTCTCACATCAGACTTACTCAATTAACTGAGGAATAATGCGTACCTAAGGAAACCTTTTGTAGTAGAGTGCCTTGGAGAGGAGCGTTGTGAGTATGAGCACCATAACACACATAATCCACTAGATGTGAAGGAGTCCAACTCTTTTTGTTAGGCTTCCTAGTTAGGCCAAACTAAACCTCAGAAGTCTTGGCAGACTGGTAGTCAGAGCATCCGACCTATCAGCTCTCCCCTTTACTTCCTGTTGCATGGCTTCTCCATCAGAAAATGACCCACCTGGGCTCTCTGTAGCTTTCTATTGTGTGGCTTCTCTATTAGAAAATGGCCCAACATGATCCTATCAGTAGGCAACCCAGTCAACCCAGCGGGCAAAGAAACACGGACAAACCTACTTTCAGGCTTATTAGGCCAATGTAGGCATCCTCATCAGAATGAATCATGTCACAAGCTATTTCTTGTGGCTTCTCTATTAGAAAATGGCCCAACATGATCCTATCAATAGGTAACCCAGTCAACCCAGCGGGCAAAGAAACACGAACAAGCCTACTTTCAGGCTTATCAGGCCAATGTAGGCGTCCTCATCAGAATGAATCGTGTCACAAGCTATTTCTTATGAATTTCACACATGCCAAAAGTTGTTGATCCATCCTCATCAAACCAAAATTTTTAACACTCAAAGTTGAGCATCAATTTCTTGACTATTTGCAATAGCATTATGGGAAGCAGAAGGAAAAGTATGTTAATGAAATATAACATCCTAACTGATGAATATTTCTTGAGTTTCCAACCTTTCTTCCCATAAGGATAGCCTATGAAAATACACTTCTAACTCCGAGGAGCAAACTTGTCCTTTGGTTTTGACCTTAGGTGCGTAAAGCTTAAATTACTAAAAACCTTGAGATGATCATACCTAGGCTTGACTCCAAAGAGGACTTGATAAGGAGTTTTTCCTTGTAGGGTCTTGGTTGGGGTGCAATTTATAAGGTAGGTGGCACTTAAGGCACATCTACCTCAAAACTCTAAAGGAAGATGAGCCTGGAACCGAAGTTCCCTAGCAACATTTAAGATATGTGATCCTTTGGTTCTACCCTACTATTCTATTGTTCAATATCAATGTAACTAGTTTGATGAAGAATGCCTTTTTGTGAATAAAATTGACTGATTGGTCCATATTTAAACTCAAAACCACTATCACTACAACCAATTTTCACATTTCTTCCAAATTGATTCTTTATCATAATAATAGAGTTTTGCAAAAGACTAGCCACTTCCCTTTTTTCCCTCATGAGATAAATCCAAACCTCCCTACTAGCATCATCTATGATAGTTAAGAAATAATGTGCACCACAAAATGAGGGAATTCTATAGGAATCCCATATGTCTCAATGTATGATTTCAAATAAATCATCAGCTTTACTTTCACTAACATTAAACTGGTTTTGAGTTTGCTTTGCATGAAAACATACATCGCATGGATCAACCTTATTATTTCTAAAACATATACTAACACCTAGGTCTTTAAGAAGTAAAGAAAGAACTTGCGTTGGCGGGTTCTCAAGTGAACTCTGCCACAGGATATGAGAGTCCGCTGCATTACCTTGTAACTTCACAGTTGTTGTTTTGTTGAAGCAATAGACACCCCTTGCAATTCACCCACTTCAATCAAGCTCCTTAAGATATGGTCCTGTATCACCCAAAGTTCATCAGTAAATATCACAATGCATTTTAATTCTCTACTTAATAGAGCAATTAAAACCAAATTACAATGAAAATTTGGAATATATAAGATTTCGCTCAATTGTATTTTCAAGCCCAAACTCATTGTTCCTTGCCAATTAGCCACTTGAAAAACTCCATTAGGTAATTGAATAGGAATCGGTTCTTTCCACTTTGCTAAAAGAGTTCATATTTCCCGTCATGTGATAAGATGCCCAAGTATCTAAAATCCAAGTTTCCTTACCTCACAATTTCTCATAGCCTAGTTTGGACAATTAATGAGGCCTAAGAGTCACTATACATGCTCAGACGTGAACACTAGAAGAGCTGCTTGCCCGGTCTCTTTGTTGTTGTTGTTCACATGTTGATTCGCAACTTTGATTGATGCAGCAACATATGCTGCCTCTCAACCATGACCTTGAATCCCTCTACCTCAGGCTCCCCACCTAGGTGGGTACCCAACTAACTCATAATAGCTACCCTCTTCATGAACATATTTTTCACAAAGGTTATAGCTCCCCTTTTCGTCGCAGTAGCCTTTGAATGTTCTCCAGACAGAACAGCAAAGGCAGCAATGTCTTTAGTTCTATGTTCTCTTCCAAGCATCATGCTTTTGTGATTTTCTTCTTGCATTACCATGTCAACGATTCTATCCACATCAGGTTGTGGTTCATGGGTGAGAATTTAGCTTCTTATTTCTAGCACAAGTCATCATTGCGGCCCGTCAAAAATTAGATTGCCTTCTCCCCTTCATACTTCTGGATGATCTTACTTGTCACGTAGCAATTACACCCAATGTATGTACAATAGGGAACTTTTTCAAGATTCTCAAGTTCTACCTATAGTTTAATATTTTCGAGCAGAATTTGACTACGCTCAATCCTCCTAGCTTGAAGTTTGCTATGCTCATCTTTAATATGTGTATTTTTGGAGCATTAGTAATGGCATATCGTTTCTTCAA